>JACFYI010003731.1:123554-134649 GCA_014898755.1 Handroanthus guayacan
ACCAAAGGGACTTCAAATCTGCTGCAGAAAACTTCCAACTCCTTAACATCTTCTTGTACTTTTCCATCTAGCTTATATCGGTCATACTAAAAGGATTCTAGGGGTGTGAACTCTCATCCAAATACTTGGTAAGTAGGCCTTAGTCTTATGATTTAAGAATGGTTTGTGTTATGGTTCATAGAACTTGACATAAATGTATATATGTGGTTATAGGTGTCGATTTTTAACTTGGTTCGACCACATTTCGGATTTAAGCGATAAGAGGTAAGATTTATAGCATATTCCCTTATTCATAAGCATGATTTCCCAGCTTTCCTCTTGATTCAACGAGCATGCTTTGTATTATGGAATATGAGATGTTCTATCGTATGTTGAGCATGTGAACTTATGATATTTATTGCTATTCTTGTTATTCATGCTCACTATCTTGAATATGAATCTATCCCAAAGCTTATTGAACCATTCCGAACTATATACCATTGCTTGGGATTGATCTTAAATGTTGGACCATGGACTAAGAGGAGAAACGAGCTAAAATTTGATTGAAACGAGTGATATGGACAAAACCGTATATTTCGATGTTAAAACGATCTCTTGAAAAATTCTCAAAACCAAAATTTAAAACCACGATTTATAAATGATATTACACTTAAGAACATCTCAGAAATGCGTATTCGGAACTAAATCAATGGATTTGAAACGAAAAGAAAAGAAGAAGAAGTAACAAAAGCATCTGAAAATTTGATTTTTTTACATTCTTGGATTTTTTAAAAATAGCTAGGCTTGGATTTTAATAAAACTTCTTTTACAAAAAGTGTAGGGAAAAATCTGAAGTTTACCCAGAATTTTTTTTTAAAATAAAAAAAAAGTTACTGTGCACGGTACTGTTCACGGCGCGACCGTGCGTGAATAGTATCGCGGTTGCGCCTGACACAGAAAAATTTTGTCGTTTGCCACGACTGCGCCCATTTTTGAGAACGGAAGCGCCTAAGACAGTGCCAAAACATGGGATTTTCATCTTTCGAAGCGAGCGCGCCCATTTTGAGCGCGGACGTGAACCAAACCTTAATCTTTGACTTCTTTGATGTTTTAGACTCGTTTTCTACCTTATTTCATATCACATTAAGTCATACCCAATTTTTCTAACATAATACAAGTTTTGAAATGAAAACCCCCTAGTCCATGGTCGAATTTCCGAATCGATTAATTGATCGAACATGTCTTGGCCTATTGAAATGCTATTGTTATTGGTGGCCTTAGAACGTTATGCCTTGCCGGCTCATTGATTAATTGTTATATTGTCCATTTCGTTCTAAAGCCATATGATTGATTGATTGGGGCCCATGTGGGGATTTCTTGGGGACCGAACTCGGGCAGTATCGGACTGTCGACTAGGACCCACGAGCCCCTGATTGTTGGGTAGTTCGGACGAATTCTGAAGATATAATTCCAAAGCACTACCCTAAGTACGTACGTCGGTTGTGCTTCTTGATTGAATGATGCTCCTTCGGGAGTCAGAGGGATAAGGCGAAAAGTATATGTAGAAGATATAAGGGTGATAGACCTACCAAAAGATTGTTTCAGCCTATAGACTTGAATGTGATAATATATGTATATATTGATTGTCATGAACGTTCCGATTGTTATTCATATCACATTCTTGTATTGATTTTTATATGCTCATGTTCTTTGAAACTCCTACTCTCTTCTGCATGCTATAAATTTTACTGGGTCAGTGGACTCATGACCCTATTTAACATGTAGGTTCTGGGAACGTGAATGAATGATTGAAGCATGTAATAAATAGCATGACTTATTTTGGTTTTGACACCCCCATTTGTATCTTGGTTTGAATTTACCACTTTTGGACTTAGTTAGCATTTGGGATGAGCATTATGTTTTGAACTTATAACATGTATAGAATGATGGATTGTAATGTTTAGATAGATTGCCTTATGTACTTGAACTCTTGGATTGTAATAGTAAGCTATGGTTATTAGTTGAATCTATTGTCGGCCTTTATGTAAGTTAGTTTGAATTATTGCGTTTGAATTTCTGAATTGGATTTAGATTGTATAGAACGTGAGTGGTGCACCTCAGGTCTCAACCAAAAAAATTTTGTAAACTCAAATATGTCTAGTTAATTTGGGGATTCGGCAGATTCTTGAGTCAACTTTAAAAATTTATAACTAAAGTTCTACTCGTCGAATTTTCAAAATAAAATCACCGTTAGAATGAGTGTTGAGTCTACATAGCTATAGAACTAATTGTCAAATTTAATCATCAAATTATATTTTTAAAATAGCTCGAAAAATCACTGCCGCACTAGAATTTCTCAAAACTCAAGTTGTTTGGTGATTTCCTTAAAACAACCTTTAAAAATCATCCCCTAAACTCCTTAAATCAACATGATGGTCCAATTAGAATTCTTATATCCCTATTAGCATTTCCTAATTTTCTTAGCCCAATTATTTGAATTCGATATCGTTTATTGATTGCTTGAACGCTCCACAAATGAAAACCTTATTGCATGGCTATTGGGCCCCGAGAACCTCAAGGGAAAATTGGTTGGGCGTTATAGCACGTTGACCTAACCCTTGAGACTTCTCTACCATTGAGGTAGCTAGAAGGAAACTTGGAGACAGGTTTCCTACTAGTTATGCTCGGCACGCGGTCGACCATGCCTACTGTTTATTGACTTATCTCGGGCGGCCACCTGAGAGGCGAAATGGAGGGATAAAGCTGATATTGTTTGAAGATATAAGGGTGACAAATCTATCAAATACTAGTTCAGCCTAATTGATTTCAACATTCATAATACGATTTGAATTTTCGAGCTCATATTTGCGTTAGATTGAATTATCACATTTGATATGAATGTCAACGTTTAACTTGACATCTCTTATTAATTTCTTAAGTCCTATTCCTTGATTTTCCTTATGATTTTTACTATGTTTCTCGACTTATTTAAATTTTCTATCATGTGTAGGTAAATAAATTTGAGGAATAATACAACTATTGACATGAGAGCTTAGATTAGAACACTTCTACACGTCTAGTTTTAGTATTCGTATTTTGTTGATTGAGAGATTTTGGTGTATTAGTAAGAAAGATATTGTAAGTTTCCAGCATATATTGTAGCTAGTTATTTCTTTTGGGATGAAAGTTGTAATTTTAGAAAATTATGGACTTGTAAATTAAGATGAAATCTGGCACCTATGTAAATGAATTACTATGAAATTTTTTGATTGTGTTTTTAGTTATTGTATAATTGCGATCATGTTGATTTTAACATTTAATTTAGTACCATGAATGTGAGTAATGTCCCGAATACTAGGGCGGAAGTGCACTGGAATCCGGGGCATTACAGGTGGTATCAGAGCTCTGGGTTTCTTAGGGTAAGAACCCAAGCTACGGTAGAATTAGATCTTTGGGATAAGAATTCTTTTTAGATTTATACCACAGGTTTGGGTCGAATTAAGTTGTGATCATTTGGAATAATGAGTAACATTTAAATGTATCAGATTACAATTGGGAGGCATACCAATTTGTGAACCATTATATTTATGTGGTAATCATTCAATTCTAGATTACTAAGATAGGCAAGAATCATAGATTAGTCTTTAAGGTTATTTATCAAGAATATGGCGATGATTTCCTAAAATTAGCAAACAAGTTTTCTTAGTATTACCCCGAAGGTTTCTTATTTAGCTACAAGAATTATAATATAACACCAAAGGTACCAAAGACCCATTTTTTTCCTTACTCAAGTAACCTCGCCACAAGGGAAGGCGCATCTAATGAGGGAACATCTAGAAAACATGATAAATCACAACAAGAGAAATTTATACCGAGTGACAAAACCAAAGAACCAGCATCATCTATACAAAATGAACCTACAGTCGAGCAACTCTTTATTATATGGCAACAATTCAAGGACTATTGCCGAGAGCAAGTAAGTCAAGAATGTAAGAATGAAGGAAATTCGGAGAATAAGTTGATTGCGAAAATTTTGGAATTTAACCCGCCTGGGTTCAAGAACGAGACTAATAATAAAATGATGGAACCCTGGAAAGGTGAAATGGAGAGAATCTTTCGGGTGTTAAGTTATTTGGAAGAGCAACAAGTAAAGTACACTACTTTTCTCTTAGAAGAAGCAGCGCATCAATGGTGGCGAATAATAGCACACTACTTTTCATAAATTTTCCCTTAATTTATTAGAATATTTTAAAAATACAAATATTTAAGTTTCAAAGTGATTTGCCCAAATTTTCAAATTTTAGTCCGTATCTCATCTCTTTTAAATGCTTTAATGTTCAAATTGATCTTCTTATATCCGACGAGTCGTTTTAAACGCTATATCCAATGTTCAAAAGCTTTCATTATTGATCCGATGATATTTTCATTGTTATTTCCAAATTTTTGAAACCTATTGCATGACCGGGGAGGTTCAGGAGGAACAGCTATATGGTATCGGACCGCGTTGGGCCCCCTGGAAGCCTCTCTATTGGATAGTTCTATGGGAACCTGGAGGTAGGCTTCCAAAGGGCTAGTCTTGAGACTCGTGGTCGACCGTGATGCGGCAGCTGTGTCTCAAATATATGTATGATTGCTCCTCTCTGAACGGCCATTAGAGAGAGAGACGGGAGGCATAAGGGTATAATTTGATTGTTTCGAAGTTATAAGGGTGACAGATCCACCAAATACTAGTCCAGCCATATTTATTTTGATATTCATATTTATTGCTGAAATTTGAGCTCATGATTTGAATAATGTTATGGATCGTATTGTCATGAATATTGAATTGCTATTATTGAGTCTTTGGGCTAACTGAATATTTGTGAAATCATGATATCAATGGTTCTTGAGATCTATTTAATCGCATTGATATCTCAAAATCCTGGAAAACATTTCTTTGCTACCCCTGTTCATGGTTATGGTAATAATTCTTGCTGAGTCAGTCGACTCACCCCCTTAACTCTACCATTGTAGGAAATTCATTTTAGGAAATTGCATGGCGAGTTTGAAGATTTGACACCAGGATTATTTTTTACCAATGATTATGTAATAGTGTTAGGCAGGATTATAGGACTCAGGTTGAGACTCAAGGATGCATTTGTACTATTGGACAATGTATCAAAAGTAATTGATTATGTAAATTTTGGGGTTTAAATTATCTACTTATATATGTGAGTAGCATTCCCGACCTAGGAACGGATGCTCTAGGACCCTGGGCGTTACAGATGATATCAGAGCTTGGGTTTTCCTTGAAAATGGAAATCCAAGCTGTGCCGGAAGACGATCCTCGGGATAGTAATTTTGATTGGGAATGTATCATAGGAATGAACCACATTAGGTTATGATCTTTTGGAATAATGGATTTACACTTAAATATATCGGATTATAATTGGGTGGCCTACCAATTTGCGAACCGTTATATTTATGTGTTAATCATTTTATTCTAGATTGGCAATATAGGCCTAAATGCATTGTTTGAGTTGAATGATGAATTATGATTGATGACTCTAGCAGGGAAGAATGATAAGAACATGGAAAACGTTCATTCCTATGATTGTATTGAGATAGGATGAGTCAACTTAAAGATTCATAAGCTTCTTTTACCTATAAGAGAACTTAAGTTTGAAAATATATTTGGGTATATGACTTTACAAGAAGTAAAAGATATTAAGAGCTGAGAACTGTGAATGGATTAACCTAAGATTGACGATAGTAAGATTATAAAGTTATATTTTGTACCTAAGGAAACTAGGATCATCGACAATAGATATTGACATGAATACTCGATATTTGATAAATAATGTTATAGAACATTTACCTTAGTAAGAAAAAGAGGAATGGACCTTGCGTGAGCAAGTTGAATTGAATTACTTTGAGTAAGTGATACCCGAATCTGTAACAACCCAAAATTCCCCTAAATATATTTTTAAAATTCTCATTTTCAAAACATGAAATCCCTTCACAATTACAAAAGATTTCCTTTACAACCATTCAAATTTTCCAACGACAAAAAAATATATCGTTTTACAATTCGAAAATTTTATTTCGATAAAACTCGTTCCAAAATATTATTTTGGCCCAATAAACCATTAAATCATGGCCCAAAATTTAGCCTAATGAGCCCAAGTTTATTTTCAAAATATCTAGTCATATTTAGATTCATTTGTCTATATGTAGAGGAAAATCTAAGAAAGATTTTAGAAGATCAAAATCTCCCAAAATGTTGGATTTGCTACCTAACAATACATATATGTATGAATATATCTAATGAATATCTGTATAATAACTAATGAATATCTAGCAATATCCTTATAATATCTAATAATATCTAGCAAAATCTTTACAATACCTAGCAAAATCTCTATAATATCTAATGGATATCTAGCAAAATCTCTACAATATCTAGCAAAATCTCTATAATATCTAATGAATATCTAGCAAAATCCTTACAATGTCTAATAAATATCTACGAAGGATTTGAAGAGATTTTTCTTTTAGATATCAATCTTCCTACCTAAGCTTTGAGCTTGATAAATTACAAATTCATTCCTAAATTTCATCTACAAATAAGTGTGAGTAGATGAAGCAAAACACTTTTTCATTGCAAGAACTAAGTCTTCCCTTTTTTCTTCTACTTCATCTCCTCACTTCTTCCTTCAATACGACTTATATATATATATATTCTCCTTTTATATCATTTCTCTCCTAAATCATTCCAAAGCATTGAAGAAATTTAAAAGGGAAAAAGTATGGGAAAATACTCTCCCATAAGAGTTCTTCCTTGGTAAGCTTAGTGCTAAAATTATAAGATGGGTTATATGAATTTTGATATGGAAATCAAGTTTTTAAATAATTTGTAGGTAATTTCACTTGAGGCTAGTAGAGATCCTTGGACTACCTTTGGAATTTAAGCTTAAGGATAAGAGGTACGGGTTATGATTATGATCATTCCTGACTTTACCATGATCCGTGTTATAATTCTTCCCTCAATATTGAGATTTGATTGATCTTGTTATTGTTGATTTTGGACTTGAAGTAATTATTGTTTTGCTTTCTTGTTGGATCTTTGAATTTTCCTGCCTTGAATGATATTGATCATGGAACCATTGGACATAAGGAAATCCTAATGACATCTAAAATCTTTGATTTGAAATTTTAATGTGATAACAAAAGGGATTTATGGACAAAAGTGGATCATCTTAAATTCATTTTTTTATTTCCAAATTTTGTAACATATTTCATACTTAATGTCACTCAACATTCTGCTAGAATTTTCATAAAAAATAAAAAATAAATAAAACAAATAAATAAATTACTGTTTGGCACTATTTGAGTGCTTGAGCGCCCAAACGGGGGCTTAAACGCCCATTCCGGGGGCTATGTTGAACCATTTTCAATCTCTTTCGACTATTTTTAGTCCACATATTATCTCCTTTAAATGTTTTGATATTCAAAATAATTTTTCTTATGTCCGATGATCTGACCTAATCGTTACTTCCAATACTCAACATATCCGTTTATTGATCCCATGGAAGTCTCATTGTTATATCCGATATTCCAACTATTCATTTAATAATTCAATGATAATTTCATTGTTATATCCAATTCGAATCGTTTGTTGAATCCATTGGCTATATGCATTTGCGCCCGATGTGGCTAAATATTTTGATAATTTTCTGTTTGTTCTGAGACTCGTGCCCCGATGTGGCTAAATAGTTTGAACTTGTTCTATTTGTTCTGAACCTACACGAATTATGACAAGTTGGACCTTGGGAACTTCAAGGGGAAAGATTGAGACGATGACGATCGTCGATCTCAACCTTGGGGTTTCTCTACTATTGGGTAATTCTAAAGAGCCTAGAGGTAGGTTTCTGAGGAATTATGTGACACCCCAAGAATTCTCTTAAAATGAAATTTTCAATCATCAATTTATCGAAAATTTATTTGATTTCAAAATCAAAACACGTTTCATGCACCCAAAAATATTTCAAACCAATACGTTTCAATTTTACGTCACGTTTTGACCCAAAAACAAGCCCAAATGACCCAATTTATAAGCTCAATACAAGCCCAAGACCTAACTCAAGCTATAGCCACTTTTGTTGACCAATTGAAATTCAAAAATGCAAGAAAAAAAGAAAAAGGAAATCTGAACCAAAGAGCAGCCGCAACAGCACACAAACAGCTGCAAGATGGATAGATTTTCCATCCATCCATCCATCCATCACCACCCTACCTAGCCCTAGAAAGCTTGGAATTGTTGTGAGGGGCTTTGGCTTTTGGATTCTTTCATTTTTGCCCCAAAACCCACTCTATAAATAAGCCTCAATGCTTGACAAGAATTCTGTAGAAATTTTAGTTCTCTCCAACACATTTTAACACTTAAAACATTTTGCAAAACTTGCATTCTTCCTCTCTTCAAAATTGGATTTAGCAAGGGGACTCTTGGTGCTAAGCACTCCACCTAGACATTTGGTAAGCTTCTTGAGATTAGTATTTTAGAATGGTTTATGGAATGAAATAGTTAGAACTTGTCAATGAATATATATATGGTTATAGGTGTGATTATAAGCTTGGATCGACCACATTTTTCGGATTTAAGCTCTTAGAGGTAAGATTTATAGCTTCCTCTCTTCTCCATGAGCATGTATTTACCGCTTTCTTATCTTGATCGAGCATGTTGAGCTATTGAGAACTTGATATCTTTGATGTGTTGAGCATGAAAAATCTTGTTATTATGTCATTCTTGTTATATCATGCTCAAATCCTTGAAATATGAACCAATCTGGAGCTTATTGAATCATCTCGAACTCTTTACCGACGCTTTGGATTGAACTTGAATAATGGACCATAGACTAAGAGGAGAAACGAACTAAAAATTTGATTAGAAACAAATGATATAAATAAAATCGTACATTTTGATGTTGAAACGATCTCTCAAAAAATTTCAAAACCAAAACCCAAAACGATGTTTTATAAATATTTTTACGTATTTAAGAACCTCAAAAATATATTTTTGGATAAAAAATTCAAAGAAAATCAAAAGATAAAAAATTGGATTTCAACCCAAGATTGAGCGCCCAAGCGTAGAAATCACTGTTCACGGGCGCCAAAGCGCCCAACTCTCTGTCCAAAACTTTTGTTTTGGGTGCTCGGGCACCCATTTCCATGCCCAAATGCCCAGTTTCAGTTCCAACTTGATTTTTTCATATTTTCAAACCCTATTTCTTGATATATTGAGTCTATATCCAATCATTCTAAATGTAATACAAAGTTTCAAAACATAATTCCACTAGTCCATAGTCCAATTTCCGAAACGATCGATTGATTGAATACGTTTGGCCTATTTGACATGTTATTTGATGTCGTTGGTCATAAAACGTTATGCTATGCCGGCTTATTGGTTTATTGAATGTCCGTTTCTTTTCTAAGCCATATGAATGAATGAATGAATGTGGGCCCTGGGGAGTTTCTTGGGGACCGAACTTGGACAATATAGGATTGTCGACTAGGACCCTCAAAATCCCTGTTTGTTGGGTAGTTAGGATGAATTCTGGAGGTAGAATTCTGAAGTGCTATCCTGTGCACGTACGTCGGCTGTGCATTTCGAATGAATGAGCTCCTTCGGGAGTTGGAGGGATAAGGCGAAATATTTTTATTGAAGTTACAAGGGTGATAGACCTACCAAATAGCTTGTTTCAGCCTATTGACTCGAATGTGATAATTGTTTCAAATATGTATATATGTATATTGATCGTTTTGAATGTCTTGACTTGATATCCAAATCACATTCTTGTCCTATCGTTTGTTATGCTCATGTTCTTTGAACTCTTATCCTCGTTCGCATGCTATAAATTTTACTGGGTCGGTGGACTCATGACCCTATTTAACATGTAAATTCTTAAGCTTTGAACCGTAAACGATTGAATGATTGATTGGAGCTCAATAGATTGTATAGCTTGGTTAGGATTGTAAACCTTATTATATTTTGGCGTCTATCGCTTTTGGACTAGTTTTGTATTTGGATCGAAATCAGGTTTTAGACTTATGAAATTTATAAAACATGGGATTTGTATTGATAAGTTAGATTGCTCTATGTAATTTCTGGAGAGTTTGATATGTAACTATATATTTTGGGAATTAGTTTGGATCGTTTGATGGATTTTGTGAATTTAGCTTGAATGATTATGCTGCATTAAGTTTCTGAAATCCGGGGCATTACAAATTATTCTTAGGCTCGTGGTCGCCCGTGCTATGGTGGCTATGCCTATTAATATCCTCATGAGTAATAACTCAGAGGTCGTTTGGAGGAATAAGGAGAAAAGTTGATTTTGGATAGATAAGGGTGACAGACCCACCAAAAACTAGTCCAGCCATATTTATTTCAATATTTGTATTCATTGCTAAAGAAAATTGAGCTCACAAATTGTTTCATGATATTGAACGTATTGTTACGAATATAGAATTGTTACTATTGAGCCTTTGGGCTAAATTATTGATTATGAAATCATGATATCAATTATTCTTTGTTCACTCCATATTGATATCTTGAATCCGTTCAGCATAATTAATGAGCTATCCCTTTTCATAGTTTTGATTATAATCCTTGCTGAGTCAATGTACTCACCCTTTTAATTATACAAATTGTAGGAAATTAATTTCTGGATCCACCCAAAGTTACAAAGGACTTTATGCTGGTAGATTGGATTCAGCTTTCATTAGATCTTTAAAACTTGTTAATTATATTGGTTAATGTATGTTTATTAGTCAGAACATGTTGGGATTTGCGTATAAGTTAGTCAATTATATTTTGGAATTTCTATGTAATTTAATTGCATGTCTCCCTCGAATTTTAAGTTGTAACTTTTTTAGCTCGTACTAAGCTAAGATACGGCATTTGTGTGAAGGAAATGTCATGAATTTTTCTGTTGTGATTTTAGATAGTTTCCCCTTTCATTGAGTAACGTTTCGGATCTAGAAGCAGATACTCTAGGATCTCGGGTGTAACGCCCCGGATCCTAGGGCACTTCCGCCCTAGTCCCCGGGACATTACTCACATACATAGGTAACTAAACTA
>JACFYI010003731.1:135956-153811 GCA_014898755.1 Handroanthus guayacan
CGAGGCAATAAGCTCAACAATGAAATGAACATGCCAACGATTGCAATTATTTCATGAGCAATATAAGCAAATGGCTCAATAAAGGCATAAACGATAGCTCGGCAAGAGCATAAGCAGTAGCTCGACAAGAGCACAAACAATAACTCGACAAGAGCACAAACAATAGCTCAGCAAGAGCATAAACGAGCTAAATCATAATAACAATTATCACAATCGTATGGCAAAAGCAAAACTATTATTTGGTGGATCTGTCACCCTTATAACTCCGTAACAATATACAATCCTTATCCCTCCACAGGTCTCACACTCGAGTGGCCACTCGAGATGGTGACCTGATCATATAATTTGACATAAATTGTCGACTATCCGCGTGTCACAGGCTAGTCCTCGGAAAACCTAACCCAGGTTACCTTGGAACTACCAAAACAATTAGGAAACTATTCAAGAGATCAACTGTCGGCCCGATGCCACCTAGCATCCCTCCTGGAGTTTCCTAGGGGCCCATAAACAATCACACAATAGGTTTCGTAATTAATAAGAGTCGTTCGAATTAGGATATTCGAAGTTCAAATAAGATTCGAACATGATCAATCAATTCGGATCAAATTTGGAATGCATAGATTATATATTCGGACATAGGAGAACTTAACGGAGTGAGAAACGGACGAAAAAAGGCAAAACAGATCAAAATTAAGTTTGAAAATGTTCTGGACTCGGCGCCACTATGGACCAAAGTGGGCGCGGACGTGCCTGGAGCAGCCCAAGGCCCCTGCCTTGGGCACTACAATGCCCAAAAGTGGGCGCGGTCGCGCCGGTCGATTTTTCCAATTTTTGATGATTTTTTTTTTTTTTTTGTGTGAGCTCCTTTTCATAACAGACCTCTAAAAATGAAAAAATTAGAATTATTTTGTTCTAACCATCATTGAGATTTTTAATTTCTAAGTTTTGAAACAGTTTTGGCAAAAGTAGCAATTTTAGTGTTTTGAAGCTACCAAGTTGTTTTAGTCCTCTTTTGTTCATGATTTCTACTCCATTAAGTCTCCAACATGATCAAGAATATAATAGGAAAGGATTGAGCTGGGGTTTCGATAGAATCAAGGGTCCCAAATCAAGAAATTTCAATGATTTCCAACAATACAATTCAATCGGTACAAGAATTTAAATCAACCAATAAAATTCCAATCCATAGCAAGTAAGCAAGATAGGAAATAACTATGATCCTTACCTTATAAGTTAATCCAAAGTGTGATGGTAAGGGTTCTCCCTCAAACACAACCTATAGAAATCAAAATCGTAAGTTTTACGCTATATTCGATACCTATGTATAAATCACAATATATAACACCAAATCCCTATCTTACCAAGTGAAGTAACATTAATTTCCTCTTCCTTAGGTTGATTTTGGATTGAAATTGATGGTTGGGAGGTTAAAAATACTCTAGGATAGGAAGCAAGATGAAATAGTTGGTTGCAAGTTTCTTTTCTTCCCTCTTTCTCTCATCTTTTTTTCTTCTCTTTTCTCTCTTTTTTTCTCTCCTATCTTGCACGAATTTTTGTGACCAAAATTCTGAAATTGGTTGCTTATCATATAGAAAATGTTAGGATTTATTGGTCATTTATTTATTTGTTGCTAAGTGTCAATTTCTTGTGGTTTATAGCTTGGTAACCTAATCATATTTTAAGCTTGGTTGGAGAATAATTTGGCATATAAAACTCAAATATCTAAGCTATAATTTTGATCAAGTTGCTGAAATGTATATGTGTATTTTCGTGTATATATATATAGATATAGATATGTATGTATTTTGATTTTTATTGGAAGTTTATTTTAGTGTATAAGGCATTATATGTTAAGGTAAGTTTTGATACTAGATTTTGGCTATAATTTTGAACTAAAACTTATTTCTTTGGTCCGAAATAATGTATGCAATAATTTTCTTAAGGATGATAAAATATTTATGGTTTGGAGAAAAATCTCAAACTGGTAAAAAATTGGGTATCAATTAGGGTTTTTCTCAAAAACGTTCTAAAATGTTTATCAATTGAATTTTTGGAGTTCAAAAATTTCATTAGGAAAAATTTTGTCTAAGAATTTAATTAGATAGATTCTCTCGTTCTAAATTTTAATTTCGGGGATTTTTCGGGTTGCTACAATATTGCTTAGAGGGGCTTTGGCTTTAGGATTCTCTCAATTTTTTGCCAAAAATCTATCTATATATAGATGCCAAAGGGACTCAAATCTATTGTAGAAAACTTCCAACTCTTTAACATGTTCTAGCATTTGAACACTTGCACTTCTCCATCTAGCTTAAATCGGTCATACTAAAGGGATTCTAGGGGTGTGAAGTCTCGTCCAAATACTTGGTAAGTAGGTCTTAGTCTTGTGATTTAAGAATGGTTTGTGTTATAGTTCATAGAGCTTGACATAAATGTATATATGTGGTTATAGGTATCGATTTTTAACTTGGTTCAACCACATTTCGGATTTAAGCGATAAGAGGTAAGATTTATAGTATCTTCCTATCTCCATGAGCATATATTTCGGCTTTTCCATTTATTGATCGAGCATACTTTGAGTATTTGATACCATCGACTTGTTGAGCATCAGAATCTATATTGTCGTTTTGTTATACCTACAAAAATCTATGCTCAACTCTTGAATACGTAAATCTCATGCTAAATGATTTGTCCTTAACCTTTGTAACGATGCGTGGAATTGGTTTTCGAATGATGGACCGTGGACTAAGAGGGATAATGAACTAAGAACGATTGAAAATGGGTGATATGGACAAAACCGTATATTTCAATGTTAAAACGATCTTTTTCTTGTAACCAAAATTTAAACCACAATTTACAATTGATATTAAACCTAAGAACATCTCAAAAATGGGTATTTGGAACTAAGTCGATAGATTTGAAACGAAAATGGAAGAAGAAGAAGTAAAATAGCTTTTGAGAAGTTGATTTTGTTACATTCTTGGATTTTTTAAAAATAGCTAGGCTTGGATTTTAATAAAACTTCTTTTACAAAAAGTGTAGGGAAAAATCTGAGCTTTCCCTAGAAAATAAAAAAAAAATTACTATACATGGTACTGTTCACTGCACGATCGCGCGTGAAGAGTACCGTGGTCGCGCCCAACATAGAAAAATTTTGTCGCTCGGCGCGACCGTGCCCATTTTTTAGCGCGAATGTGCCCACGACAGTACCAAAACATGGGATTTTCATCTTTCGGCACGAGCGCGCCCACGACAATAAACCAAACCTTAATCTTTGACTTCTTTTGATGTTTTAGACTCGTTTTCTACCTTATTTCATATCACGTTAAGTCATACCCGATTTTTCTAACATAATATGAGTTTTGAAATGAAAACCCCCTAGTCCATCGTCGAATGTCCGAATCAATTGATCGATCGAACATGTCTTGGCCTGTTGAAATACTATTGTTATTGATGGCCTTAGAACGTTATGCCTTGCCGGCTCATTGATTAATTGTTATATTGTCCATTTCGTTCTAAAGCCATATGATTGATTGATTGGGGCCCATGTGGGGATCTCTTGGGGACCGAACTGGGGCAGTATCGGACTGTCCACTAGGACCCACGAGCCCCTGATTGTTAGGTAGTTTGGACGAATTCTGGAGGTAGAATTCCGAAGCACTACCCTAAGCACGTACGTCGGCTGTGCTTCTTGATTGAATGATGCTTCTTCGGGAGTTGGAGGGATAAGGCAAAAAGTATATGTTGAAGATATAAGGGTGATAGACCTACCAAAAGATTGTTTCAGCATATGGACTTGAATGTTATAATATATGTATATATATTGATTGTCTTGAATGTTCCAATTGTTATCCGTATCACATTCTTGTATTGATTTCGATATGCTCATGTTCTTTGGAACTCTTACTCTCTTCTGCATGCTATAAGTTTTACTAGGTCAATAGACTCATGACCCCATTTAACATGTAGGTTCTTGAGTTTTGGACCATAAACGATTGAATGATTGATTGGAGCTCAATAGATTGTATAATTTGGTTGGGATTGTAAACCCTATTGTATTTTGGTTGCCCTATCATCTTGGAACTTCTGGACTTAGATTTGTATTTGGATCGAAATCATGGTTGGGAATTATGAAATATATAGAATATGGGATTGTATTGATAAGTTAGATTGCTCTATGTAATTTTTGGACAGATTGATATGTAACTGTACATTTTGGGAATTAGTTTGGATCGTTTGATGAATTTTATGAATTTATCTTGAATGTTTATGCTGCATTAAGTTTCTGATGATTTTGGAACGATTATCCTTCCGTGAGTAGCACTTCGGATCTCGGGGTGAAATGCCCCTGAAATTCGGGGCATTACAAATGGTATCAGAGCCACCACTAGTCAAATGAGAGCTAAGTGCTATGCGGGGCAAAGTGCTACGCGTATGGGAGCCACCTCTTGATCTTACGGGGCAAAGTGCTACATGTGCGGGAGCCACCTCTTGAGTCCGTAGCAGCCACCTCTAGAATCCCAATGACTGGTGGGCGGTCCTAGGCCAGTTATAGCGTGACGCCGTAATCAGACTCTCTGGATCAGAACTTCTTTGGACTTGTGTCATAGGATTGGACTGAATTAAGTTATGATCATTTGAAATGATAGGTAATGTTTAAATATATTGGATCACAATTAGGAAGCCTACCAATTCGTGAACTACTATACTTATGCACTAGCCACTTGATTTTAGGAAGATGTATAAGCATGAATATACTGTTGAATTGTTTTGGGTTAGATATCGACCCAGTGATCTTACGAAGAAATAGACAAAGGAATGAAGCTTTGAGCATAGAATACAGAAAACCTTGGTGATAACATAAGTTTCGCAATCTTTCTAGCCATTTGCAACTATTGGTAATATCGTTGATAGGATGGACTAGGAAAAACAAAAATTGACTAGAATGAAGGAGTCGGAATATGGTCTCAAACGGGAGATAATCAAAAAGTGAACAAGCAAAACTTTAAGGAAAGAGATAAAACGCTAGTTGGATTGAGAGACAGCTAGCTGGAAAGGGCTAAAATTAGGTTGAGCAATGCTAAAAATATTGGGGATATTGTTGGATTAAATACTAGATATGAAAACGAGGAGACAAAGGATTTTAATTAAGATTGAGATTGATTAGAGTTGAAATCTTAAGCCCATCTATATATGTATGTATTAGGAACTTCAGTGCATAAGAACTTGAGAGTGACGATCTCAATTATGCAGGATTTTGTAGAGCCTAGTAGTAATTAAGATAATAGAAACTAGGCATGATATGGTTGTGGTTACATAACCATTTTCTTTACTCATTTTGTAAGGTGATATAGTAACTCGGCTTTTGACTAATTAATAAGGAATACCTTGAACTTAATGAACATGAGATTTTAGTATTGATCCTGAGCCGTGATAAGAGGACTTATGAACCTTTGAGAAAATGGAACTTGGATTGACACTTAGAAATCTTAACGAACTAGCTCACCAAGATATCGCAATAGGCCAAGATGAATTTTATTCATGAGACTAAGGATACCAGAAAACCCAAGGAATATAGAGGGTGTCTTACCCAAGAGATGCTACATAAGAGAACTTCCCAGCGAGAAATGGGTATGCAACAGGACAACCGTTCAACTTACTATAGCCAATTGTAAACTAATAACGATAGTCCGCTAACTTAGAACGTGTTGGTAAGGAAAAATTTAAAAGATCCATCGTTAACTAGGTTTTGAGATTTAAACCACCCACGTTCAGGAATGAGTTTGATAAGAAGAAAGTAAAACTGTGATTGGGAAAGTTGAGACAAGTTTTTAAGTACTCAAACACTCAAGAGAACTACAGGTTAGATATGCCACTTTTCGTTTAGGAAAGACAGCATAAAATTAATGACATGCTGTAGAGCAAATATAGAAATCAAAAGGGACATATAGACTTGGAAGTATTCCGAGCGAAGCTATGAAAAGAAACGAATTCATGAATAGGATTCAAGGATCTCTATCGGTAACCGAATGAGAGGATTAGTATAATCAAGTGACCCAATGCACCTCACATGTCCTAATGCATGAACATAAATTAAAGGATTTAAAAATCGAGTCGATATGCTAGCAAGAGAACGGAGGATGGACTCAGTGCAAGGATTGGAAAGAAATTCCTTGGCCCAAGATTTTCATGCCAAGTTTTATTTTGCTCTAGAGCTGCACATTCTTTTATATTGCCTATGTGTGCTAAGCAAATAGGTTCGACTTTAGAATTGATGAAGTCCGATATGAGATTCAGAACCAATAAGAGGACCTTATGAAACTTGCATTACTAATCCGAATTCTCTTATGATTATGGAAATTTAGGATTGTATCGCATGCCCTGCCAAACCACCCATCCAAAGTGGTCTTACGTATGGCGATCTGTTTGAATCCTAGATTTCTAAAACCCAAGAATTTAGGAAATTGAAAAATACTCTAAGTCAAGATCTTTTGGGAGAAATAAGAAATTAGAATATGACTACTTGGAAACATAAGAACGTTATTGAGAAATTAGATATCCATATCTAATCGTATAAAGAAGAGAATCTGGGGACCAGATTCTTTTAAAGGGGGGAGATTGTGGCACCCTAAAAATTCCCTTAAAAATATATATATATATATAAAATTGTGAATAACCAATTTTTCGTTTCAAAATCACAAACATCATTTTAATGTCAAGATAAGTTTTATGCATTCAAAAGATTTTTGTACATTTAAGTTTTATTTCATGCCCAGTTTTGATCCAAACAAGCCCAGAGATTTTTCCTAAATAAAATTCTTGAATTGCCGACTTATCAAAAATTTATTTGATTTCAAAATCAAACGTTATTTTAAAATCAAAACACGTTTCATGTACCCGAAAATATTTCGAACAAACACGTTTCAATTCCTCGTCATGTTTCGACCCAAAAAAGAATCCCGTTAGCCCAATTTACAAGCCAAAACTTCACCCAAAACCATAGCCACTTTTGTTGACTAAATTGGCACCAAAATTGAACTCAAAATAAAAGAGAAAAGAAGGGAAATCTGTAGACCAAGAGCAGCTGCTGGCAGCAGCATATATTTGATGGATGGGAGTCCATCCATCTATCCTACCTTGTCATGGAGCCACCTAGCTACCCCCCTAATTGTTGGATATTGCTTTGGGGGGCTTTGGCTTTAGGATTCTCTCAATTTTTTGCCCAAAATCTATCTATATATAAACACCAAAGGGACTTCAAATCTGCTGCAGAAAACTTCCAACTCTTTAACATGTTCTAGCACTTACTCACTTGCACTTCTCCATCTAGCTTAAATCGGTCATACTAAAGGGATTCTAGGGGTATGAACTCTCGTCCAAATACTTGGTAAGTAGGTCTTAGTCTTGTGATTTAAGAATGGTTTGTGTTATGGTTCATAGAGCTTGACATAAATGTATACATGTGGTTATAGGTATTGATTTTTAACTTGGGTCAACCACATTTCGGATTTAAGCGATAAGAGGTAAGATTTATAGCATCTTCCTATCTCCATGAGCATATATTTCGGCTTTTCCATTCGTTGATCGAGCATGCTTTGAGTATTTGATACCATTGACTTGTTGAGCATGAGAATCTATATTGTCGTTTTGTTATACTTGCAAAAATCTATGCTCAACTCTTGAATACGTAAATCCCATGCTAAATGATTCGTCCTTAACCTTTGTACCAATGCGTGGGATTGGTTTTCGAATGATGGACCATGGACTAAGAGGGATATTGAACTAAGAACGATTGAAAATGGGTGATATGGACAAAATCGTATATTTCAATGTTAAAACGGTCTTTTTCTTGTAACCAAAATTTAAAACCACGATTTACAAATGACATTAAACCTAAGAACATCTCAAAAATGGGTATTTGGAACTAAGTCGATAGATTTGAAACGAAAATGGAAGAAGAAGAAGAAGTAAATAGCTTTTGAGAAGTTAATTTTGTTACATTCTTGGATTTTTTAAAAATAGCTAGGCTTGGATTTTAATAAAACTTCTTTTACAAAAAGTGTAGGGAAAAATCTGAACTTTCCCAAAAAATAAAAAAAAAAGTTACTGCACATGGTTCTATTCACAGCACGACCGTGCGTGAATAGTACCGCGGTCGCGCCCAACACAGAAAAATTTTGTCGTTCGGAGCTCAATAGATTGTATAATTTGGTTGGGATTATAAACCCTATTGTATTTTGGTTGACCTATCGTCTTGGAACTTCTGGACTTAGATTTGTATTTGGATCGAAATCATGGTTGGGAATTATGAAATATATAGAATATGGATTGTATTGATAAGTTAGATTGCTCTATGTAATTTTTGGATAGATTGATATGTAACTATACATTTTGGGAATTAGTTTGGATCGTTTGATGAATTTTATGAATTTAGCTTGAATGTTTATGCTGCATTAAGTTTCTGATGGTTTTGGAACAATTATCCGTCCGCGAATAGTACTTCGGATCTCGGGGCAAAATGCCCCTGAAATCCGGGGCGTTACGCAAAGATTGTGACCAAAGCTTAATCTATCACATACCACATTTTACATTACATTAAATATTATATATAAAATAAAATATATACATGTATATATGTATACATATAGCAGCCGGCCATACCCCCTCAAAATCATAATATGTTGGTATTTTCTATTCCTAAATTAGTCTTCCACCAAGTCAATAGGATCAGAACAAAACAAATTGGAAAATGATAAACGAATCACATGTTCATTTCATCAAAATTTGTATTTCATTTATTTGGAAGACATTCTCCTTTTATTCTCACTCTCTCCTATTTCTCTCTAACCTCAAACCCTCGTCTCTCTCATCTCCCATCAAATTTCAGGTATAAGTCTTAACCTCTCTTATTAGTCATTAAAGCTCACAAGAATTTGTTGTTTTCACTCACTCCCATCTCTCTCTAATCCCAAAACCCATGTCCCTCTCTCTGTTTTCAGATGGGCAGCTATCAAATTTCAGGTATATATATCCTATGGATTTGATTTGGATCTTTGTCCCTTTGATTGGTTTTGATTCTTGAAATTGATTGACTGATTGAGCTTGGTTGAGTTGTTTTTTTATAAGTATGAACTTAGAGGTTATAAAGGATTATTAGATCATCCAAATTAGAGTTTGTAGTTAGATAATTTTGTAAAATTAGTGAAGTTTGAAAATATTGGTTTGTTTTCGGGTAGCTATTTCCAGTGCGTATACCTCACTTTAAAGTCTCGAAAACCCTCCTACACCGCTCCAAAAATTACAAATAAGGTACCGTTAGAAACCTAATTGAGTCTAGATTTGGTAGGACTAAAAATCACCCAAAAAATGAGAAGAAAAATGATAAAAAAAGGCATTTGAACATAGCTTGCCAGTCTACCGAGAATAGGGAAGGTTCTCTACAAAACTTACTATTTCCAAAAATTGAAACCTGGACTTTTCTTTATCAAAAAAATTAATAAAATGATCCGTTGGAAACCGTATTGAGTGTAGTTAGTATTAGGATTAAGAATCACTTAAAAACATGGAGAAAAATGACAAAAAGCCCCTTTTGAACCTAACCTGCCAGATTTCCCGAGGGACCAGAGAAGCTACTGGAGTGAGCCACGACACATCTATCATTTTCAAAACATTGAAACCCCTTATTAAGTGTAGATAATGATACATTCAAGAACTTTTGAAATCCATGAAGCATTCTTCCCAAAAAATTTATTAAAGCTAAACATGTTAAACTAACTCGGGGTTACGGCAGAACCATTGGTCAACTTTAAAAGTTTATAACTAATAAACCGCTCGTCGGATTTTCAATATAAAATCACCGTTGGAACCTCATCGAGTCTAAATAGTTGTAGAATCAAATTATGCCAAATTGAACTCAATGGGACATATTTTTAAATTGGCCGAGGAATTCACTGCTGGAATTTAATCGTAGATATTATATGATATGGAGATGTGGTCTAGTATTTAATTGATCTTGATGTTAATTGGTCAAATTAACTCGATGGATCAGACGATCTCAATATCATCTTAGGACTTAAAGCTTAAGGACCAAAGGTAAAGGTTACTACTGTAATCATTTTCGAATTTCCTACCATGATCATGTTTTGACCCTGTTCCTGTTATTGGAGACATTGAGATTTGGATTTATTAAACATCTTATGAAATATCTTGATGCCATGTACTCGATTGATCACGAATGAGGATTTGTCGGTGTAATGCCCCGGGTCCTAGTGCACTTCTGCTCTAGTCTTCGGGACATTACTTACATTCATGGGTACTAAATTAAATGTTAAAATCAACATGATCACAATTATACAATAACTAATACCACAATAAAAAAATGTCATAGTAATTCATTTACATAGGTGTCGGATCTCATCTGCCTAAAATTTTCTAAAATTACAACTTACATCAGAAAGAAATAACTAGCTACCATATATACTGGAAACTTATAACATCTTTCTTACTAATATACCAAAATCTCTCAATCAACAAAATACGAATACCAAAACTAGAAGTGTAGAAACATCCAAATCTAAGCTCTCATGTCAATAATTGCATTATTCCTCAATTTATTCACCTACACATGGAAGAAAATTTAAATAAGTTAAGAGACTTAGTAAAGATCATGATGGATGACAGAAGAAATTAGGAATCAAGGAATAATAGGTCGGAGTACAATCGATCATTAATGATAAATTTTTGACATTCGTGACAAAATAATCATTTCAATTCAATACAATCATAAATCCAGAAATTCAATTCATAAAGCAAATGTCAAAATCCGAAGTTCCAATCATGATACGAATGTCAAAAATCATATAAGGCCGAAACAAATATTTGGTAGATCTGTCACCCTTGTAACTCCACAATCATTCAATTATACCCTTATGCCTCTCGTCTTTCCCTCGAATGGCCATTCAGAGGGGAGCAATCCAAGTAAATGATTTAGGCACAATCAATCACGTGCCGGGAGTAATTGTTCAAAAGCTTACCTCCAAGCCCCTTCCAAGCTACTCAAACTGTAATGCCTGAGAATTCCCAAAATAAAATTCTTGAATCGCCAATTTATCGAAAATTCATTTGATTTTAAAATCGAGCTTCATTTTAAAACCAAAACACGTTTTGTGCATTCAAAATAATTTTGAGCAAACACATTTCAATTCCTCGTCACTTTTCGACGCAAAAACAAGCCCCATTGGCCAACAAAATAAACCCAATTCAAAGCCCAATGCCTAGCCATCAATTTTGACCAAGTTTAGCACATTTGAAGACTCAAAAAAAAAAAAAAGGAAAGGAAATCTGATCTGCAGAAGCTCAATCGCATCAGCCACTCTCTTCTATCATAGGATGGGATTTACCCATAAAAAATATCACCTCTTGTCGCCAATCTTCCAAAGGAAGCTAGCCAAAATTGTGGATAAAGGTTTGGTCTAATTTTCCTTGCTTAGAGGCCCTTCTTGTCATCTATAAATGAGCACCTATTTGGTTCACAAAAATTTCTGCAGAAAACTTGACAAACATCCTCTAGCACATTGAGCTTTCACTTGCATTCTCATTTCTTACAAAACTGATTTTTGAAAGTTAAGGGATTCAAGGTGGTGTGAACTCTCAACCTAAATACTTGGTAAGTGGCTTAGACTTGTGGTTTAAGATTGGATAAGTAATCTGTATGATAGTGCTTGACATGAATGAAAATGTGGTTATAGGTATTGGAAATAAGCTTGAAACGATTGTAACTCCAAGATTTGCTACAAGAGGTAAGATTTATGGCATCTTCTCCTCCTTATGAGCATGTGTTTTGGTTTTTTCCTTCCTTGATAAAGCATGATTTGAGTTATTGAGCACTTAATGCCATTGATATGTTGAGCATGAGATCCTATGATGTTATTTTATTATTCTTGCCTATCCATGCTCAAATCTTTGAATATGTAGATCCCATGCTACATGAATCTTCCTTGACTCTTACATTGATGTGTGGGATTGAGTTTTGAATGATGGACCGTAGACTAAGAGGAGAAATGAACTAAGAACGATTGAAAAACAGGTAATATGGACAAAACTGTATATTTCGACAATAAAATGATATTTTGAAAAATTTCAAAACCAAAATCCAAAACAATATTTTATAAATTTTTTTACATATATAAGAACCTCAAAAATGTATTTTTAGATAAAAAATTTGAAGAAAATAAAAAGACAAAAAATCGAGATTTCACTCGAGAGTCAGCACTTGAGCGCGCACAGATGGGCACCCAAGCGCCCACTTTCAGGCAAAAGTACTATTCATTCCAGAGGCTTGGGCGCTTAAGCGCCCATGTGGGCACCCCAATGCCCAGCCTCTGTCCAAAATTCTTGTTTTGGGCGCTTAGGCGCCCGTTTCTGCACCCAAGCGCCCACTGTCCGTCCAACTTGATTTTCAAAACCTTATTTCATACCAGAACATATCCATATCCAATCTTATTAACGTAATACGAGTTTTAAAATGACAACCCTCTAGTCTATAGTCGAATTTTCGAAATGATTGATTGATTAAATACGTTTTGGCCTATTGAAATGCTATTTGATATTGTTGGCCTTAGAATGTTATGCCTTGCCGGCTTATTGATTGATTGATTGTCCATTTCGTTCTAAGCAATACGATTGATTGATTGTGGGCCCTTGTTGGGTTTTTTGGGGACCGAACTTTGGCAATATCGGATTGTCAACTAGGACCCTCGAGCCTCTGATTGTTGGGTAGTTCAAACAAATTCTGGAGGTAGAATTCTGAAGCACTACCCTAAGCACATACATCAGCTCTGCTTTTTGATTGATTGATTCTCCTTCGAGAGTTGGAGGGATAAGGTGAAATGTATATGTTGAAGATATAAGAGTGATAAACCTACCAAAAGATTGTTTTAGCCTATTGACTCGAATGTGATAAATGTTTTGATATATGTAAATATTGATTGTCTTGATCGTTCTGAATTGCTATCCATATCACATTCTTGTATTGTTTAGTACTATGCTCACGTTCCTTGAAGATCTTATCCTCGTTTGCATGCTGTAAGTTTTACTGGGTCAGTGGACTCATGACCCTATTTAACACGTAGGCTTTTGAATATTGAACGATTGAATGATTGGAGCTTATGATAGATTGTATAGCTCATTTTGGTCTTGTAAAACTCTATTGTAATTTTGGTTATTCTATCGTTTGGAACTTTTGGACTCAGAAATTTGTATAGCTTAATGGATTGAAATGTCAAGACAGATGCTCAATGTATTTGGAACTCTTGGAATGTAATAGTATGTTATGGAACTTAGTTTGGACCAATGTATCGATATTTTGGAATTTAGTTTGAATGATTGTAATGTATTAGTTTCTGAATTGGCATTTTGGAACATATTGGTTTAGAATGTATAGAATGCGAGTGATACACCTCGGGTCTCGGGTCCGCACATTCCCGGGATTTCAGGGGGCGTCACACAAACAATAGGGAAGTCCCAGAGGTTAGGTCGACGCTCCGTTAATACCCAGCCGGTCCTCTCTCGAGATCTCCAGGGCCCAACAATCAATCATTAAAGTTTTCAGAATCAATAACAGTTGTCCGAATTAAGCCAACAAAATTTCAAAACAAGATTCGGACCAAATCAATTCCATCCGCAAGATGGTACATAATGATTATCAATTACTATAGTGGATAACAGCAGACATGATTTCTAAGAAATTTCAAGCCATCAATAGACAATATGGCTTGGAACATTTAAGAATTTACAATACAAAATCAAATTCGAGTAATTGGATACAAGGAAATTTAGGAATTCAAACCTGGGATATAAGAATTCTGTTTGGATCATCAAATCAGACTTAAAGATCTTAGGAGATGATTTTTGAGAGTTATTTTGATGAAAACATCAATTAAGCCGATTTTTTTGTGAGTTTTTTATGCGGCAAGGATTTGTTGGGCTACTTTAAAAATATAATTTGACGAAATAAAATTGGCAATTTGGTTCTAGGACTATCTAGACTCAATGAGCTTTTCAATAGTGGTTTTATATTGAAGATCCGACGAGTAGATTTTTCGTTATAAAATTTTAAAGTTGACTTATGGTTCTGCTGTTAACTAGAGTTGGTTTGACATATTTGGGTTTAAAGAATTTTCTGGGCAGATTCTTTAATGGATTTCATGGATTCTTGATTCTATTATCATTTACACTTAATAAGGTTTTTAAAGAATATTTTTGGGCATGATTTGGTAAAGGAAAACTTGGTTTTCAATGGTTTGGATTTGGAAGATGTTTTAGAGCATGTTTCAGTGAGCACCCTGCTCCTTTATTTAGCTGGCAAGTTCGAATCAAATGGTGTTTTTGGCCTTTTTCCTTCATGCATTCAGGTGATTCTTTATTCTACTGATAACTACACTCAAAAAGGTTTCAAATGGTGGAAATTTTGGAATTTTTGGGTATGTAGAGCTTCAATTATGAATTTTTGAAATTTGGGTTAAGACATAGGCATCCTCTATTTTGGCTGAAGGAAAGGTTTGGTTCAAATGAATTTTTCTATCTCTTCTCTCCTTGTTTTCGAGTAATTCTTGGTTCTAACATCATCTAGACTCGAAGAGATTTCTAATGATACCTTATGTGAAATTTTTAGAGTAGTAGAAGTCGTATTTTCAATTTTTTGAAGTGAAGTGAGTGTTCTGCCCAAGGTACCCGAGAACAACCATTGTGTTCAAACTTCATTTAATTCAAGAAATCATTCAACCACTAAGTCTAAATGATGATCACTAAGTTTTTTATAGCCTTAGGTCAGATTTATGGTTCCATGAATACATCCTAGATCATACTTCATCAAGAACAATAAGATAGAAAATCAAGTAACTCAACAAGCACAAGTTCATAATAATCAAGTAACCATCTCAACAAACATGCTGACAAGCATAATTTCCATGAATTCCTTCAAGCATATGAAACCATGAACAAAGCATGAAGGTCAAAAAGAAGGGAATATCGTGATCTTTACCTTCTTGCTGCTTAAACTTGGGATTTCCAAGAATTCTCTTCACTATTAACACTAGCACCTAACATGAAAAGGAAATTTCTTAAGTTTCACTTGAACAAATCATCTAGCCACTTGTAAAGTCCCAAATTTCAACGGAATTCTGCCTCGAGATCCGATGTGCTACTCACAATCTAAACTTAACTAAAATTGTAAACAAAATTTTCAAAATACAATTTCATAACTTAATAATTTAAATGTTCCAAAATTACAGGTTGAAAATTTCCAAAATACATTACAAAGTCCGAATTACAAGTTAAACTTATCCGTAGTACAAACGAGGATTATCTAAACCAAAATATTCATAATTATATATCCCAAAAGAAAACAGAAACCCTAGCAGGAGGCCATCCAATCACACTAACCCGCGAGGCTAAACACCTACATATTATTTATGGAATCATGAGCCCACTGACCTAGTAAAATTCATGGCTTAGGACAGGAGTACAAGATTCAACGATAAGCATAACAAGAACAGAAATTATGAATGTGACCTTGTATAACATTTCAGGATAACAGAACGAACAGAACAAACGGATATCACAAATCATATGTCACAATCATGTCAATAAAACTTGTAGGCTGATTCAAATGTTTGGTAGATCTGTCACCCTTATAACTCCAACATATAATATACATATTGTAACAGTCCGACAACCCGCCTGCGATATTGTCCGCTTTGGAAGCCCTACCTATAGCAGGGAACTTACACCTCACGGTTTTAAAAGGCCTCACAAGGGGAAGGTATCCACCCCCCATATATGGAAGGCTTCGTTCTCCTCCCCAACCGATGTGGGATAAGCCCTACCTAAAGCAGGGACCTTACACATATAATCCTTATCCCTCTGTTTGTTTCTCCGAGCCGTCGCCCAAGGAGAGCTATACAGTATTTGAGACACAGTCGCCGCAGCACGGTCGACCATGAGTCTTAGGAGCAACTCTTCGGAATTCTACCTCCAGGACCCCTCCGAGCTGTCCAACATACAGGAATTTCCTAGGACTCAAATTGTCAACCCGATATCACCCAATCCGATGCCCCTGAAATTTCCAGGGCCCAACGTACATACACTCATGTAGGCTTGAAACAAATTGAATATATTAAAAGCATATCGGAATCATATAGCAGCTTTGAGCATATTTTCGATTGGCCGATCATATCAAACAAACGATTCAAAATTTAGCCAGTCATTTCAATCAAACGGTTCGGAATGAGAACAAACGAAACATATCAGAAATATATAGCCACAATGGCTCATATCAAATGAACGAATGAATCAAACATATGAATTGAGTTTGAATCTTGGACTTAGGAACATCGTTTGGAAGTTATTAAAATACTTTTAAAGAAGTGAAATGGAATCCATTGGTAATAAAAGTAATTTGTTTGAAATTCATTTGATTCGAACTTGAATTAAAGAAATAATCATTTCGAAAATTTTAAATCATTGAAAAGTGATGGAATCAAAACTAAAGGTGTGGAGTTTGTTGGGAGCGCGACCGCACTCAAAAATGGGTGCGGTCGCATGGAATTAGCCCGAGGCTTTGCCGTGGGTGCGTTCGCGCCACTATTCACGCGCGGTTGCGTGCATGAACAGTAACGTGAACAGTAATTTTTAAAATTTTTTTTTTTTAGATTTTTCGTCTGATTTTCAGACTTACAAAATTTGATTTTTAAACAAAATTTATGAATTTTTCATTTTCAAAAATGATTTTTCAAGTTGGAGGTGAAAAATCAGTTTTTGAGTCCTTGATCATTTTCCTTTAAAATTTCTTGCTTTAGGCCTCATTTTGTCCCGTAGTCCAAAATTCTTAGAACATATTCAAGCTGGAAATGAGGTCATACAATGATCAAGAGGTTCGGTTTATCGATCAAACGGTAATGGGGCCAATCAAACAAATATTATAACAAGAAATTGATTATTTGCTCCACAACACTTTTATTCAAACATGATCAGGAGATAACATGAATAAATAAGGGAAAATTTACCATAAATATTACCCTCGTCCTAAGCTTCCAATCGAGATTATCGGTTGATCCAAACAGAAATCACAATCTTGTCAAAAATCAAGATTTCAAGCTTAATAACCATGTATCATTTAACCTTCAATATACTAATACATATTCATAGCTCTTACCAAGAAGCTAGAGTAAGAAAGTGTGAGACCCTGAAAATTTTTCTAATTTAATTTCTAAAATCCTTGTGTTTAATCAATAAACATTTCAAAATATTTTTTAGAAAAACTTTAATCGGTAACCGATTTTTTGCCGATTTGAGATTTTCTTACAATTAAAAATATTTTATTATTTTCAAAAAATTCATTTTATATTCAAAAATTATTGAAAATATTATTTTCTCACAAAAAATTTCATAATTATATATTTTCAAATATTTGAAACCTCGTTTACGGTTAGAATTTCTCGGTAAAGAAAAATTCGTTTTAAAAATATCTTTCAGCCTAAAACTTATTGGGAACACATTATTCACTTCAAAATAATATTTTAGGCCCAAAAGATTTTTGAAATTTCAATTTAAACTCTAAGTTTTAAAATTTTAAAACTTAGCGTCATTTTAAATGCTTTTAATCGCTATTGTCCGAAAAACTTTAAAATGGCCAAATTATTTTGATTTAGCACCCAAAATATTATTTCAATCAAATGTGGCCCAAATATAGTATTTTTAAGCCAAAATCATACACATTTAGTTAAGGAATTGAACCCAATCATTTATCCAATTTTTAAGTTCAAAGTCCAAGCCTATTTTTAAATTTTGATTAAAAAAAA
>JACFYI010003731.1:162177-172182 GCA_014898755.1 Handroanthus guayacan
AAAATATATTTTTGAGGTTCTCATATACATAAAAACATTTATAAATCATCATTTTGGATTTTGGTTTTGAAATTTTTTTGAAGGATCGTTTTAACGTTGAAAATGCGATTTTGTCCATATCTCTTATTTTCAATCAAATTTTTAGTTCGTTTTCTCCTCCTAGTCCATGGTCCATGGTTCAAATTCAATCCAAAGCATCAGTATAGAGTTCTAGATGAGCATATTCAAGGATTTGAGCATAGATTTGCAAGGATAACAAAACAACAACATAAGTTCTCATGCTCAACATATCAATGGACCTCAAGTGCTCAATAGCTCAAAACATGCTCAATCAATGAAGGAAAAGCTGAAAACACATGCTCATGAAGAGGATGGAGAAGCCATAAGTCTTTCCTCTTGTAGCTAAATCTTTGATAATGCAAGATCCAAGCTTAGTCTTAAACACCTACATTCACATTCAAGCTTTTATCATGCTCTTAAACATTCATATCACTAGCCATTCTTAAACACCAAATCATAACCAACTTACCAAGAGTTTGGGTTGTGAACACCACACTAGAATTCCCCTTAAACAAAAATCGGTTTTGAGAGAACAAGAGATGCAAGTAGTGTTTGTTCTTTTGATTGAAGAAATTCTCTAAGTATTGAGGTGCAAGAATTTCTGCAGAAACTTGAGGCTCATTTTGAGCTTATTTATAGAAGAAAAATGGGGGTCAAAAGAAGAGAATCTTTAAGTCCAAACCCCTCAAAATAAATATCAAAAGTTTGGTGACAGGTTAGGGTGGCTTGTGATGGATGGATTGATAGCAAATATCCAATCCATCACAACCATAGTGGTGCTGAAGCTAAACGGTTTTCAGCTTCAATTTTTCTTTTTTTTTTTTCAATCAAAGATGCTTTTCTATAGTCAACATGAGTGGCTAGGTTTTGGGCTTGAAATGTGCTTGTTTCATGGGCCATTTCGGCTCGTTCTTGGGTCAAAAAGTGACGAGGAATTGAAACGTGTTTACTCAAAAAAATTTCGTATACATGAAATGTGTTTTGGTTTTAAAACGATGCTCGATTTTGAAATCAAATAAATTTTCGATAAATCGATGATTCAAAAGTTTTATTTGGGGATTCTCGGGGTATTACATAAGCCATGAGGTATGCCCTAAACACATAGTGACTCACGCCCTTCATTGTCATCTAACAACATTATTAACAAATTTAATGTATTTACAAAATTACCAAGTATGGTCTCTTGTACAATACACTAGTATATACTCTAAAAAGTGTATATACACAAAGAAAAAGTGAGAGAAAGAAAGAAAAAAAAAAAAGAACTTTAGCCATTCTTCACCATAGCTGCCGAATAACTTGTGTGTGTATAGCTCTACTTTCTTCCATTTTCCTTCCATTTTTTTTCTTAATTTCAACAAGCAATCAAAAGGGGAATTGTAGGGGACATCACCACTTACACAAATCCTCAGGTTTGGTAAGATTTGATTAACATTTCAATGGTTAAAATGCTTGTTTAAATGAAACCTAAGAGGTTTCTTCTTTGATGTTAGGATCTATAGGAAGATCTTGAAGAAAATCTTAAAAATTTCAAGTTTGGTAAGCAAGGAAAGGTAAGGATCATGATACTTCATCCTCATGTTCTTCAAGTTTTGATCATAATTCCAATTTCATGAAAGATCTATGGATAGTATGCTTGTTAGTATATTTGTTGTTATGGCTCCTTGATTGCTATGAACTTATTCTTGATGAGCTACTTGATCAATTCTCATATTGTTGTTGATGGAGCACAACCTAGCTTATATTTATGGAACCATGAATCTGACCTTAGGGTTATAAGAAACTTAGTGGATCATTATTTAAACTTAGTGGTTGAATGATTTCTTGAATTAAATGCAGTTTGAACATATTGGCTGCTCTTGGGTACCTTGGGTAGAACACTCACTTCACTTCAAAAAATTGAAAACAGCACTTATACTACTCCAAAATTTTCATATAAGGGATGTTAGAAACCTCTTTGAGTTTAGATGATGTTAGAACCAAGAAACACCGAAAACACGGAGGAAAGTGGTATAAAAATGCATTGAATCAAACCTGCCCTTTCGGCCAAAACAAAGGATGATTTTGTCTTAACCCCAATTTCAAAAATTCATAAACAAACTTTTGCATACCCAAAAAATCCAAAATTTGTGCCATTTGAAACGTCATTGAGTTTAGTTATCATTAGAATTAAGAATCACCTGAATCCATAAAGGAAAAAGACCAAAAACACCATTTGATTTGAACTTGCCAGTTTAGCAGAGGAGCAGAGTACTCACTAAAGCATACTCCAAAACATCTTCCAACTTCAAACCATTGAAAAGCAAGTTTTTCTTTACCAAATTAGTCCCAAAAATATTTCTTAAAAATCTTATTAAGTGTAGATAATGATAGACTTAAGAATCTTTGAAATCCATGAAGCATTCTTCCCAGAAAACGTATTAAAGCCAAACATGTTAAATTGATTTGGGATTATGGTAGAACCATCGGTCAACTTTGGAAATTTATAACTAAAAAACCGCTTATTGGATTTTTGATATAAAAATACTATTGGAAAGCTTGTCGAGTCTAGATAGTCGTAGAATCAAATTGCCAATTTTAACTCAATAGGATATATTTTTAAAATGGTCGGGAAAATTTACTGCCAGAAATGAATTGTCGATTTTATAAGATATAGAAATGTGGTCTAGTACTTAATTGATCTTGATGTTTATAGGCCAAATTAACTCGAAGAATTAGTCGATCTCAATTTCATCTTGGGACTTAAAGCTTAAGGACCAGAGATAAGAATTATGGCTATCCCTTGTGCTCATTAATAATGGAATCTTTTGTATCATGATTTCATTCCCTTATTTCGCTTGCAATGAGCATGAGTTTGAATTCGTTGTTGTTATTTCTTGTCGGATTGTCAAGGACTCCTTCTCTTGTTTGATAACTATTATGGACGTTCGGATATAATTGTGGTAATTTCTTTTGCTTGATATTTAGTAGTTTCTGATATTATTGAATACGTATTGTCATGTTGAAAAAAATGAAAACATGGATTTAGTAATATCTTTTGCTTGATATTTAGTAATTTCTTTTATTTATTCTTGAATCTTTTTCATGATTTTAACTCCATTTTGCCTCGTAAAATTCACTTTTGAAACGTTTTCAAAATATCATCCGTAGTTTTATGCTTTAAAAATGTTTTCAAAGTATTTTAGTTATTTTCACTCCTCGATAATATCTTTCAAATGTCGGTTATGTTTCATTTCCCTTCAAATGTTTTCAAAATACCTCATAGATTTCACCTTTCTAAAATATTTTTAAAATATCACTAAAGGATTTTATTCCACTAAAACATTTTTAAAAGTTTTGTTTATAGTTTTCACAACTCTGATTCTTTTATTTAAAAAAAAAATTGTTATGGGGTTCATTTTTTTGAAAATGACTTCAAAAATATAATACGATTTATTTCTACCCTTTGAAAGACTTTGGAAATATTACTTGATATGTCCGTTATGCACGTTTTTGAAATATTTTTCAAAATACTGTTGAAATGACCACAGAATATTCTTTTGATATATTTTTGAAAATAGTATCTGATATGTCCACAGTCCATTCTTTTAAAATGATTGAGCTTGCAGTATCGTTTGATAAATACTTGTGTTTGAGATTGTTTCAAATTTTATATTGATTGAATCGGACCAATTGTGAATGATCGATACTCATTATATACCATCCTATGGATGGATTTATTTATGACCGATATCTGTTTGAAATTCATTATTGTTTAAAATCGGACAATTGATACAGATTTTAAACTTATTGATTGATTAATTGTTAGGCCCTGGGAACCACAGGTGAGAACGCGAGAGCGGTGTCGGACCGTCATCCAGTCTCCTATAGGATTTTTCTATTGTTGGGTAATTCCAAGGAACCTGGAGATAGGTATCTGAGGGATTACTCTAAGGCTCATGGTCGACCGTGCTGCGGCGACTGTGCATTAATTGTGATTGGTGCTCCTCGAGTGGCCACTCGAGTAAGCAAATTTGGAGGAATAAGGATTATATGTATGTTAAAGTTATAAGGGTGACAGATTCACCAAATACTAGTTCAGCCTTGCTATACGATTATGTGAATTATTTTACGCTCATGTTTGAGCTATTCATTGATTTACGCTCTCGTTGAGCTACTCGTTTACATTTGTTTATGAAATTATCATAATCGCGTAGCCTAATTCAACTTGTTTAATTGTTGAACTGCCTGAGCTTATTATTTGTATTCGAATATTAGATACTCTAATCTCGTTTATTGATTCATTTTTTATTTTATTGGACATTCTGGAATTTTTCACTTGAGCCTTGCTTGATATTTTATCGTTCTATTCCTAGCCATAATTTCTTACTAAGTCATTCAGACTTATTTTGTAAGTTTAACATGTGTAGGTGACTGAGATTCAGGAATTGCATCAAGCTTGGAGACTTTGATTGTTAAATTTTGGTATGAGAAAATTGTAGACTTGTAATAGTTTGTAGTATTTATATACTCAGGCTAGTGCTAATAAGTTAGATACTATTTTGAAAAAAATTTGGGGCTTGTAATGAGTATGTACTCGATTATAGATTGAAAAAATTTTCACTGCATTGAAAGTTGAGAATGATTTTTATAAGCCCTTCCCCATTGGGTAGCATTTCGGACCTAGGGGCGGATGCTCCATGATCCGGGGCGTTATAGGGAGTGTCCTCTCCTACTTCTTCCCCTTTTAACAAAAAGGTAGAATAGTATGATGATAAGTGAAGCCTTTTCTTTTAGGAAGGAAGATTATAAAATGATAAGTGAAGATGATAGGAGTTAGAAAGATTTTTCTTTCTAGCTTGTCTTGCAATAAGAGTGGAAGATATCACTCTCCCTCCACCTCTTATTTATAGGTAAAATTAAGGGCTTCTAAGCAAGAAAAAGTTGAACCAAGGGTGGCTTGCTAATTTCCAAATTTTGGTGATTAAATGAGTTGATGGGAGTGGGTGAGGAATTTCCTCACCCACAATTCAATAGTTGATTGTCCAGCTGCAGATTTCATTCAATTCTTTTTTTTTTTTTTTGAAATGTAAAAGATTGGGTCAAATATTAGGCTAGGGTTTGCGCTTGGTTTGAGGTTTGTTTTGTGGGCCGAAATAGCTCGTTTTGGCCAAAAACAGGGCATAAACGGAGGCTCAATTGCACGAAAAATTTTCGGATGCCAGAAAAATTATTTTGACCATGGAATAACTTTTGTGGTTGTAAAAAAATATTTTATCATTTGAAAAATAAAGAGTTACTATTTTAATTAAAGGAATTTTTGGGGTGCTACACCACTAAAGTCTAAAGTAAACTTTACCAACTGAAGATTTGAGGAGCTAAGGGAGTCCCTCACAAATTCCCTTTTGATGGTTACTTGAGATTAAGGACAAAATTGAAGGAAAATAGAAGAAATTGAAGTGCGCACACACAAGCAAAAGTTTCAGTTATGAGGGGAATGGCTGAGTTTCTATTTTTCCTTTGCTTTCTTCCTCTTTTTCTTATGTATATACACTTGTAGAATGCATACGTAAGTGTATAATACTTGGCAATCTTGAAAATACATTAAAAGTGTAAATAATGGTGTTGGATGACAAAGCAAAGTGAGTCACCACTTGTTGGGGGCCATTACCTCATGGCTTAGCACATTTTCTTTGTTTGTTTTTAAGTGTGAGTGTGTGTGGGTCGACTGACCCATTTTCCTTCCTTTTTTTTTTTTGTTTTCTTAAATAAATTGAATTGGACTTGGACTTTGAACTTAAAAATTAAATAAATTATTGGGCTCAATTTCTTGATTAAATGTGTATGGTTTTGGGTTAAAAATAATATGTTTGGACCACATTTGATTGAAATAATATTTTCAGGTGCTAAATCAAAATAATTTCTCCGTTTTAATATTTTTTGGACAATAGCGATTAAAATCGTTTAAAACGACACTAAATTTTAAAATTTTAAAACTTGGATTTAAAATGAGATTTCAAGGATCTTTTAGGCTCAACATACTATTTTAAGAGTTAATAGGGTATTCTCAATAAGTTTTGGCCGAAAGAAATTTTTAAAATGATTTTTTTCTTTACCGAGAAATTCTAACCGTAAACGAAATTTTAAAACTAAAGGTTTGAAACTATATAATTATGAAAGTTTTTTGTGGAAACATAATATTGTCAATAATTTTTTAATATAAAATGAATTTTTTAAAAATGATAAATGTTTTTAATTGCTAGAAAAATCTCAAATCGGCGAAAGATCGGTTACCGATTAAAGTTTCTCTAAAAAATATTTTAAAACGTTTATTGATTAAATACAAGAATTTAAAAATTAAATTAAAAAAAATTCGGGGTTTCACATTCTCCCCCCTTAAAAGAATCTGGTCTCCAAATTTATATCGTTATTCTAAGATGTGCAGGTATTCTATCATACCTTACTAGGGTTGGTTCTGCATTCTAGAACTAATAGATTTATTTCTTCATTTCTTAGGGCAGTCCTTAGCGGCATGTTGAAAGTTTCTGCATATAAGGCGCTTCCTTTACTTTTTCCAGTATCGATCTTCCGAATGACTGGTGCTATCACAACACCTGCAACTTCTCCTTTTTACATTATAGGGGGTCTTACCCTTGTCAGCCACCGCTTGAGTTTTCGACATGGTTTTTGGTTTCTTTTCTGTTCCTTGGTTGGATTTTCTTGACCACTTCTCTTTTATCCTTTCTTTAGTTTTTTGAATTATCAGAAATTCTATTTTCGATTCCATTGCCATCTCTATTGCGTTATCATAGTTTGGAGGATGACCAATAACTAAGGATCACCTTAATTCAGGCCTAAGGCCTTTGATGAATCTTTTCCTCCGCCTCTCTTCATCTGCAAGAATGTGCGGCGCATATTGTTTTAGCCGATTATGTTCGGCCTCATACTTGGTTACGGTGAATGTCCCTTGAGTCAGATTCATAAATTCTTTTTCTCTCTTATCTTTAATTACTTGAGAGAGGTATTTTCTCAAAAATTCAGTCCTGAATTCCTCCCACGTTCCTTCAACTTCTTTTTTTTCCTATTTTCTTTCAATTAATCGCCATCAGTGGTGAGCTGCTTCCTCAAAAAGGAAAGTGGCGTACTTCACCTTTTGTGGTTCCGAGTAACTTAATACTCGAAAAAATTTCTCGATCTCTATCGGCCAGGATTTGCTTTTTGGCAACCTAGTTCTCCTTTGAACTTAGGTGGGTTAAATCTTAGAAATCGTGTTAATATCTTATCCGCTGAATCCTCTCCATGCCCTTGATTTAATTGATGCAATAAAATGAAGAGTTGTTCTATTGTAGACTCATTTCTTTGAGGTGCCTGCTTGTGGCGTTCGCTATTTGTTATTTTGTCACCTGATGCCATTTGTCTGAAATTTATAATAATGGGTTTATTAATATCTTATAGCCTCTCCATCATATTCTTAGAGTACTAAAGTAGCAATCATCAAGATTTAAATCAAGTCATATTACAAAAAATTTACCATAGTCATCCTATATTTTATATTTCAAGGTAAAGTTTATAACAACAGAAGTTAATACCATCAACCCATCATCTACTATTGCGGTTTTATTTTCGTCCAACAAAAGCATCATCTTGCTACCACTATTTAATTTACATACATCTATATTCACTACAATCTCTAATTATTACATAGGTCCAGATTTTATTTTGTAGGTATCTTGCTCTATCCTACTGTAGTTGGTTTCGCTTTCCCAAGACTAGTGTATTGCGGTGCCTTGGACAGTCCTTCATCTAGTGCTAGGGGCTTCCACAAATTAAGCACCTTCCCAATTTCTTCCAACACTTGTTCTCGATGTGGGACGTGCATTCATAGAAATTACAACTTTGCTTTTTGGCTGTCGCGGGAGTCTTACCTTTATTGACTGCCACTAGATTTGATTTTCTAGTTTCCATCTCTGGTTTCTTCTTATAAGATCTTTTCTTCCTTCTCTTCTTATGGCCTAGAAGATTGGGTGGCGCATGCGGGGTTTGCTCATTGCATTTATCCTCATCCTTAGACATCACAAGGGATTTTTGAATCATGTTCCTAAGTTTCTTTTCCCTTATATCCCTTATTACCCAAGGAATAAATTTTCTCAAAAATTCTTTCCTAAATTCCTTCCAAGTCTCCTCAACTTTAGTTCTTTCCCAAAATTGGGCTATTATTTTCCACCATTAATGCCCTGCTTCTTCCAGGAGAAAAGTAGTGTACTTTATTTGCTACTCTTCTTAACAGCTTAACACCCAAAAGATTGTCTCCATTTCACCTATACAGGGCTCCATCATTTTATTATTAGGCTCACCCCTGCAACCAGGCGGGTTAAATTCCAAAATTCCCGCAAGCAACTTATTCTCCGAATTTCCTTCATTCTTACATTCTTGACTTACTTGTTCTTGGCAATAGTCCTTGAATTGTTGCCGCATAATAAAGAGTTGCTCGACTGTAGGTTCATTCTGTATAGATGATGCCGATTCTTTGATTTTGTCACTCGGTATAAATTCCTCTTGTTGTGATTTATCTTGTTTTCTAGATGGTCCCTCATCAGATGTGTCTCCCCTTGTTGCCATGATTTCCTGAAATTGGCAAACAAGTTTTCTTAGTATTATCCCGAAGGTTTCTTATTTAGCTACAAGAATTATAATATAACACTAAAGGTGCCAAAGACCCATTTTTTCCTCACTCAAGTAACCTTGCCATATTCTTGATAAATAATCTTAAAGACTAATTAATGATTCTCGCCTATCTTAGTAATCTAAAATCGAATAATTACCGCATAAATATAACAGTTCACAAATTGGTAGACCTTCACATTGCAATTCGATACATTTAAGCGTTACTCATTATTCCAAATGATCATAACTTAATTTGGCCCAAACCTACGGTGTAAATCCAAAAACAAATTCTTATCCCAAGGATCTAATTCCGGCGTAGCTCAAGTTCTTACCCAAAAAAACCCAGAGCTCTGATACCACCTATAACTCCGCGGGTCCTAGTGCACTTCCGCCCTAGTCTTTGGGACATTACTCACATTCATGGGTAGTAAATTAAATGTTAAAATCAACATGATCACAATTACACAATAACTAAAAGCACAATCGAAAAATTTCATAGTAATTCATTTACATAGGTGTCGGACCTCATCCTAATTTACAAGCCTAAAATTTTCTAAAATTACAACTTACATCCAAAAGAAATAACTAGCTATAGTATATACTGGAAACTTACAACATCTTTCTTACTAATATACCAAAATCTCTCAATCAACAAAATACGAATACCAAAACTAGATGTGTAGAAACATACAAATCTATGCTATCTGTCAATAATCGCACTATTTCTCAATTTATTCACCTACACATGGTAGAAAATTTAAATAAGTCGAGAGACTTAGTAAAGATCATGATGGATGACAGAAGAAATTAGGAATCAAGGACTAATAGGTAGGAGTACAATTGATCATTAATGATAAAATTTTGACATTTGTGACAAAATAATCATTTCAATTCAATACAATCATAAATTCGAAAATTCAATTCATAAAGCAAATGTCAAAATCCGGAGTTCCAATCATGATATGAATGCCAAAACTGATATAAGGTTGAAACAAATATTTGGTGGATCTGTCACCCTTGTAACTCCACAATCATTCAATTATATCCTTACGCCTCTTGTCACTCTCTCAAATAGCCGTTCAGAGGGAAGCAATCCAAGTAAATGATTTGGGCACAGTTGACCATGTGCTGGGAGTAGTTGTTCAGAAGCTTATCTCCAAGCTCCCTTCCAAGTTACTCACATGATAGGGAAGTCCCGGAGGTTAGATCGACGCTCTGCTAATGCCCAATCGGTCCCCCCCAAGATCCCAGGTGTGAGGACCCTATAATTCCCTTAAATTAAAACTTAAAACCTCAATAGTT
>JACFYI010003731.1:200416-224844 GCA_014898755.1 Handroanthus guayacan
GATGAGTTTTATTCAAAGAGATTAAGGATACAGAAAACCCAAGAAATATAGAGGACGTCTTACCTAAGAGATGCCACGTAAGAGGACTCTTCCAGCGAGAAATGGGTATGCAATAGGATAACCGTTCACCTTACTATAATCACTTGTAAACTAATAACGACAGTCAGCTAACCTAGAACATGCTAGTAAGGAAAAATTTAAAGGTCCATTGTTAATTAGGTTTTGAGATTTAAACCACCCAAGTTCAGGAATGAGCTTGATAAGAAGGAAGCAGAGGTGTGATTGGGACAGTTGAAGACAAGTTTCTAAGTACTCAAACACTCAGAAAAACCATAGGTTAGATATGCCACTTTTCTTTTAGAAAAGGCAGCATAAGATTGGTGACATGCTATAGAGCAAATATAGAAATAAAAAAGAGTCATGTAGACTTGGAAGTATTCCGAGCGAAGTTATAAAGAAGAAAGAATTTATGAATTTGATTCAAGGATCTCTATCGGTAACAGAATAAGAGGATTAGTGTAATTAAGTGATCCCGTGTGCCTCACATGTCCTGACGCATGCACAAGAGATTAAGGGATTAAAACCGAGCTAATGTGCTACCAAGAGAACGAAGAATGGACTCTACGCAAGGATTGGAAAGAAATACCTTAGTCCAAGATTTTCATGCTAAGTTTTATCTAGCCCTAGAGCAGCACATTCTTTTATATCGCCTATGTGTGCTAAGCAAATGGGTTCGACTTTAGAATTGATGAAAATCCAGTACAAGATTAGAACCTATAAGAGGACCTTATGAAACTTGCATAAAGTATCCAAATTCTCTTATGATTATAGAAAAATAGGAATTTATTGCTTGCCCTATCAAACCACCTACCAAAGTGGTCTTACGTATGTAAAGCAATCTGTTCGAATCCTAGATTTCTAAACCCGAGAATTTAGAAATTGAAAGATCCTCTAAGTTAAAATCTTTTGGGAGAAATAAGGAATTGGAATATGGTTACTCGGAAATGTAAGAATGTTGCAAGGATTGGATATCTTCACCTATTCGTATAGAGAAGAGAATCTGGGGACCAGATTCTTTTAAGGGGGGAATATTGTGACACCCCAAAATTTTTCTTAAAAATAAAATCTTAAATCATCGATTTTTCATTTTCAAAATAGCGAACATCATTTTGACATCAAAATAAGTTTGTGCCTTCAAAAGATTTTCGTATATTTAAGTTTCATTTTTATACCTCGTTTTGATCCAAACGAGCCCAAAAGCTCAAATTTCAAGCCCAAAACTTGACCCAAAACCTTAGCCACTTTTGTTGACCAATTGAGTACCAATTGAAGCTCAAAAATTAAAAGAAAAAGGGAAGAATTATGCAGATCAAAGAGAGTAGCCGCAACATCTTCAGATTTGATGGAAAAACTCCATCAACCATCTATCCTAACTTGTCTCCAAGCCACCCTAAGCCATCACTAGACATTGGTGATTAATGTGAGGGGCTTAAACTTATTTATTCTCACATTTTGGCCCCAAAATCCATCTATAAATAAGCCACATTGGTTCAAAACATTTCTGCAGAAAAACTCTTCAAACTCCCAAAACACTTTCTCACACTTTTGTATTCTTAAAACTACATATTGCATTCTAGCTTCTCATAAAAACCGATTTTGCTTAAAGGAGAATTAAGTTGTAAAGCTCTTATCCTAAACTATTGGTAAGTGGTTTGAGCTTAGAGGTTTGATGATGTTAAATGTTTGGTTGCTTGAGAGCTTGATATAAGTATGTATATGTGGTTATAGGTGTAATTATAAGCTTGGATCACTCTCATTTTTGGATTTAAACTCTTAGAGGTAAGACTTATGGCTTTTCTCATCTTCTTGTAAGCATATGTTCTTAGTTCTTCTCTTGATCGGATGATTACGATATCCTATTGTTGAATATCTTGCTCCTTTGATATGAGATTTCCATGAGCTTATGTTGTTGCTTTGTTGTTCTTGCTATAATAGGCTCTATCTCTTGAATATGTAAATCCAAAGCATAATGAACCCTCTTGACTCCTATTCCGATACTTTGGATTAAGCTTTGAACAATGGACCATGGACTAAGAGGAGAAACGACTAAAAATTTGATTAGAAACAAAGGATATGGACAAAACCGTATGTTCTGACGTTCAAATGATTTCTCAAAAAATTTCAAAACCAAAATCTGAAACGATATTTTATAAATGTTTCTATGTATTTAAGAACATCAACATTTTTTTTTTGGATCAAAAATTCAAAGAAAATCAAAAGACAAAAAAATCAGATTTCAACCCAAGAGTGAGCGCTCAAGCGTGCGCATCTGGGCGCCCCAGTGCCCAAATGGATATATGTGTTGGATAGACCTGATGGGCCCTGGAGGTAGGGTCCTGAAAGATTATGTTTGGGACTCGTGGTTGACCGTGCTGCGGCGGCTGTGTCTCATATGTTTCTGACCCTCCTTGAGCTTCTGCTTGGAGCTGTAAGTTTATGACTCTCTTTGAGCTTCTGCTCGGAGTTGTATGTTTCTGACTCTCCTTGAGCGCCTGCTCGGAGTTGTAAGTGGAGTGATAAGGGTGACAGACCCACTAAATGTTGGAATCAGCTTTATAAGCTTTATTGACATGAATGCGACATATGATTTATGATATCCATTTATTTTGCCCATTCTGTTGTTCTGAAATACTATATGAGGTCACATTCATGATTTTCGTTCTTGATATGTTCATCGTTGAATTTTGTCCTCCAGTCCCATGCTATAAGTTTTACTGGGTCAGTGGACTCATGACCCCGTTTAATATGTAGGTTCTTGAATCTTGAACGATTGAATGATTGGAGCTCACGATAGATTTTATAGCTCGTTGTGGTTTGGACATCTCTCCTGTATTTTGGTTTAGCATATTGTTTTTGGAACTTATGAACTCAGTAATGTATAGAGTAATGGATTGTGTTGCTAAGTTCGAGGCTCTTTGTAATTTTGGACAATTTGTTATGTAACTATATACTAATTTAAGTTTCAAAGTGATTTGCCCAAATTTTTAGATTTTAGTCCATATCTCATCTCTGTTAAATGCTTTAATGTTCAAATTGATCTTCTTATGTCCGATGATTCGTTTTAAACGCTATATCCAATGTTCAAAAGCCTTCATTATTGATCCGATGATAATTTCATTGTTATGTCCGAATTTTTGAAACATATTGCATGATTGTTTGACTCGAGGAGGTTCAGGAGAGACAGCTATGCGGTGTCAAACCGCGGTGGGTCCCTTGAAAGCCTCTCCTGTAACACCCTGGGTCCTAATGCACTTCCGCCCTAGTCTTCAGGACATTATTCACATTCATGGGCACTAAATTAAATGTTAAAATCAACATGATCGCAATTATACAATAAGTAAAATCACAATTGGAAAATTTCATAGTAATTCACTTACATAGGTGCCAGATCTCATCCAAATTTACAAGTCCAAAATTTTCTATAATTACAACTTACATCTAAAAGAAATAACTAGCTACAATGCATGCTGGAAACTTACAACATCTTTCTTACTAATATACCAAAATTTTCTCTATTTCCATTTCCTTTACTCTTTGATGAAGTTGTTGGATTATTAACTCCGACGACTAAACAAGGATCAAGAAGATACTACGGTGCAGTACTAAGTGTCTGCACCATTTTGTTTTTGGGAGAAGAATTGTTATACCCACACACCGATAGTGGGGCAACATTTTCTTCCGAATAGTGAGAAAAAATAGTTGGAATCATGATCGCTCTATAAGTGAGGACTTCAAAGGAAGGAGTCGAGGATTTTTTTACTCTCGCCACATCGATATTTGGGTAAGTAAGAATGTTAGATTATATATATATGTCTTGTTAAGATTTGAAGCGATTTAATAGATATATATATATATGCATAAGTGATTTATGGTATGATAGTTAGTGATGAAGTTTGAATATAATGTGGAAATTATTGATAGGAGATGTGGAAACTAAATGAGGTTCTTAGTGATGGAAAACATATGAAATTATGGGAAAATTTAGTAAGGATGGAATCAAATTAAACACGCCCACACTTCTTTATCCTCGGAATTCACTGCCTCACTACACTAACCTCAACTTCTAAATCTTCAAAACCAATCTTAATCTCTTCAATTCGGCCTATATGATATACCGTTAGAAAGCTTATCGAGTGTAGATAACTATAGAATCAAGAAACATACAAAAATATAGAGGAAAACATCCAAAAACGCCTTTAGAATACAACCTGCCAGAGCCACAGGAATAGGGTCAATAATGAAGGTTAACTTTGAACGGATATAGAGGATGATCCAACGGTTGGATCGTCGATCAAGGGCCAACGTTAAAAAGAGCATTAAGTCAAGTTGGTTATAGGGGAAAATCTTACCGTTAAAGTACTAGGAATTTCTAGATAAAATGAAAGTTATCATATGTTAACCAAGAATCTTGGTATTGAATGCTAGGTGTTATCACTAGGAACGTATTGGGAATGGAGACCAAAGGACCATAGGTAAGACTTATTGTGACTCCTCTTCATGAGCATTTATTTCAGCTTCCCTTTTTGTTGATCAAGCATGCTTTGAGTATTTGATGCCATTGACATGTTGAGCATGAGAATCTATATTGTTGTCTTGCTATACTTGCCAAAAATCTATGCTCAGCTCTTGAATATTTAAATCCCTTACTTAATGAATTATCTCGACTTTTATATCGATGCTTGGGATTGAGTGTTGAATGATAGACTATGGACTAAGAGGAGAAGCAAACTAAGAATGATTGAAAAACGAGTGATATGGACAAAACCGTACATTTCGACAACGAAACGATCTTTCAAAAATGTTCAAAACCAAAATCCGAAATGATGTTTTATAAATGTTTTTACGTATATAAGAACATCAAAAATGTATTTTTGAATCGAAAATTCAAAGAAAATCAAAAGACGAAAAATCAGATTTCTACTCGAGAGTCAGCACTCAAGCGCATGGTGTTGGGCGCTCAAGCGCCGGCCCTCAGATCAAAAACCAATTTTTCACCAGTAATTTGGGTGCTTAAGCACCCATTTACTTACCCAAGTTCATTTTTTTCTTTGACTGGGCGTCCCAGCGCCCATCCTTCCGTCCAAAACTCTTGTTTTGGGCGCTCAGGCGCTCGTTTCTGCTCCCAAGCATCCACTTTCGGTCCAACTTGATTTTCAAAACTTTATTTCATGCCAAAATATGTCCATATCTGATCTTATTAACATCATACAAGTTTTGAAATGAAAACCCTATGATGCATGGTCGAATTTCCAAAATGATTGATTGATTGAATAAGTGTTGGCCTATTGGAATGCTATTGATATTGATGGCCTTAGAACGTTATGCCTTGCCGGCTTATTGATTGATTGATTAATTGTCGATTTCATTCTAAAGCCATACGGTTAATTAATTGCGGGCCCATGTGGGGTTTCTTGGGGACTGAACTCGGATAGTATTGGAGTGTCGACTAGGACCCTCGAGCCCCTGATTGTTGGGTAGTTCGGACGAATTCTGGAGGTAGAATTCTGAAGTGCTACCCTAAACACGTACGTCGGCTGTGCTTCTTGTTGATTGATGCTCCTACGGGAATTGGAGGAATAGTTAGGATTTTTGGAATGTAATATTTTGGTTTAGTTAGTCCCCGTTTGAGCTATAGATATGTTGGCTTGTAATTTGGATATTGTAATGAAATTTGGAAGAAATTCCAGCCTGAAATTTTGGATGATTCGAATCGTTAAGTTATGAAATTGTGTTTTGAAATTTCTGTTTGCAATTTTAGTTAAGTTCAGATCGCGAGTAGCGCATCGAATTTCGGGGCAAAATGCTACCATTATTAGGTGCGTTACAGGTGGTATCAGAGCTCTGGGTTTCTTTTGGAAAGAACCCGGGCTACACCAGAATTAAATCCTTGGGATAAGAATCATTTTGAACAATTTCGTAGGTTTAGCTAAATTAAGCTGTGATCATTTGGATGGTAGGTAATGCTTAAATATATTGGATTGCGGTTGGGAGGCCCACCAATTTGCGAACCGCAATAATTATGCATTAGCCATTTGATTTTAGAAAGCTAAGATAAACACAAACATGTTGTTAAGTTACTTTCAGGTAAATATCGACCTTAGTAACTTTAAGAAGAGACGAATGAAGGAACAAAGCTTTGGAATATCGATGGGCCTAGAGTTCTGGAAACCCTGGTATTTAGATGGAGTCATTGTTATATCTATAATTTTACTAGCCGTACGTGATTGTTGGTAGTGTCTGGAATGATTAGAGTGGATATTCGAGATGAAAACGAGAAGATAAGGGATCCAGAGAAGGATACTAATTAAGTTAAGATTGGTTAGAGGTTGAAGTGATTGAATACACCTATATATGTATGCGTTGGGAACCTATATGCATAAATACTTGTGAAGTGACATATGGCAGTACTTCGAGTATGCTAAATATTGTAAGAGCCCAACAATATTAGTATGATAGAAGCTAGGCATGATATGGTAATGGTTTTATAACCATTTCCTTTGCTCATTTTGTAATGTGAACTAGTAACCAGGTTTTTGGCTAATTAAAGAGGAATATTTTGAACTTAATGAACATGGGATCTTAGTATTGCCGATCTTGAGCCGTGAAGGTTTATTTTTGTGGCATGAGGATTATGAACTTCTGAGATAATGGAACTTTGGATTGACATTTAGAAATCTCATGAACCAATATTTGATAAATATGGCATCAGGAATAGGAATCTCAACGAACGAACTCCCCAAGATAACGCAATAGGCCAAGATGAGTTTTATTCAAGAGATTAAGGATACCGGAAAAACCAAGAAATATAGAGGGTGTTTTACCCAAGAGATACCATGTAAGAGAACTCTCCCAGCAAGAAATGGGTATGCAACGGGATAATCGCTCACCTTACTGTAGCCACTTGTAAAACTAATAACCACAGTCAGCTAGCCTAGAACGTGCTTGTAAGAAAAATTTGAAAGATCCATCGTTAACTAGGTTTTGGGATTTAAACCACCCAAGTTCAAGGATGAGCTTGATAAGAAGGAAGTAGAGATGTGATTGGGAAAGTTGAGACAAACTGTTAAGTACTCAAACACTCAGGAGAACTACAGGTTAGATATGCCACTTTTCTTTTAGAAGTATGCCGAGCGAAGTTATGAAAAGGAAAGAATTCATGAATCTGATTCACGGATCTCTATTGATAACAATATAAGAGGATTAGTATAATCAATTAATCTAGTGCACTTCACATGTGCTAACACATGAATAGAAATTAAGGAATTAAAACCGAGCCAATGTGTTAGCAAGAGAACGAAGGATGGACTCTATGCAAGGATTGGAAAGTAATACCTATGTCCAAGATTTTCATGCCAAGCTATATTTAGCTCTAGAGCAGCACATTCTTTTATATCGACGGTGTGTGCTAAGCAAATAGGTTCTACTTTAGAATTGATGAAAATCTAGTATGAGATTTAGAACCTATAAGAGGACCTTATGAAACTTGCATTAAGTATCCAAATTCTCTTATGATTATAGAAAATTAGAAATTTGTCACTTGCCCTACCAAACCACCCACCCAAAGTGGTCTTACGTATGCAACACGATCTGTTCAAATCCTAGATTTCTAAACCTAAGAATTTAGGAAATGGAGGATACTCTAAGTTAAGATCTTCTGGGAGAAATAAGAAATAGAATATGGCTACATGGAAATGTAAGAACATTATTGGGAAATAGATAACCCTACCTATTAGTATAGAGAAGAGAATCTGGGGACCAGATTTTCTTAGGGGGGAGAGATTGTAGCAACCTAAAAAATTTTATCCTATGAAATAAGATTGAGGAATTTTGAGGCTTGAATCCATAGGTGGTTTAATTTAAAGAATATTTTGATTTGAAAAATATTTGGGGACTTTAGGTTTAAGGATTGAATCCAAACGCGTGCACGAAATAATGTTATTCTCGGATGCCACTATTTCAACAATACATCCAACTTGCAAGGCTTCAAAACCTATCTTTTCTTATCAAAACGACCCATATTATATATCGTTAGAAACCTTATCGAGTGTAGATAATGTTATAATCAAGAATTACTTGAAAATACGAAGAAAAACATTTGAAAATGGCAATAGAACGTGACTTGCCCAGGGTTACCGAGGAACAGTAGCAGTGGCAGGAATGAGGTTTGAGGAGTTTTAAGCAAGAATCCAACCGTTAGATTGTTGATCGGAACCTACTATTGGAAAGATCATCGAATTGTGATATTTATAGAAGCAAGAAACTTAGAAATTATGTGGATTGGTGCCAATTAGTGACTCCACTAATGTTAAGGAATGTTAAGTGAGTGAAAGTAAAGTTTGTCCCACATTGAAAAATTTGTGAAGGGGAGAAAGCTTGGGCACCGTAAATCCTTTATCCCAGGAAGTGGGAAGCCTTAGTGAGCTTATAAAAGCTTGTGCTTGGCTAGTCCACCTCACACCAGAAGACAACTCTTTCTCTATCTCCATTTCTTTAACTCTTTGATGAAGTTGTTGGATTATTAACTCCAACGACTAAACAAGGATCAAGGAGATACTACGGTGCAGTACTAAGTGTCTGCACCATTTGTTTTTGGGAGAAGAATTGTTGTACCCACACATCGATAATGGGGCAACATTTTCTTCCGAATAGTGATTAAAAATAGTTAGAATCATGATCGCGATAAGTGAGAACTTCAAAGGAAGGAGGCGAGAATTTTTTTACTCTCTCCACATCAATATTTGGGTAAGTAAGAATGTTAGCTTATATATATTTATATGTCTTGTTAAGATTTGAAGTGATTTAATAGATATATATACAAATGTGTTTTATGGTATGATAGTTAGTGATGAAGTTTGAATATAATGTGGAAATTAATGATAGGAGATGAGAAAACTAAATGAGGTTCTTAGTGATGGAAAACTTATGAAATTATGGAAGAATTAAGTAAGGATAGAATCAAATTAAACACACCCACACTTCTTTATCCTCGGAATTCACTGCCTCACTACACTAACCTCAACTTCTAAATCTTCAAAACCCACCTTAATCTCTTCAATTCGGCCTATATGATATACCGTTAGAAAGCTTATCGAGTGTAGATAACTATAGAATCAAGAAACATACAAAAAATATAAAGGAAAATATCCAAAAATGCCTTTACAATACAACTTGCCAGAGCTACAGGAATAGGGTCAATAATGAAGGTTAACTTTGAACGAATATAGAGGACGATCCAACAGTTGGATCATCGATCAAGGGCCAACATTAGAAAGAGCATTAAGTGCAGTTAGTTATAGGGGAAATCTTACCGTTAAGGGATTAAGGATTTTGAGATAAAATGAAAGTTATCATATGTTATCCAAGAATCTTGGTATTGAATGCTAGGTGTTATCACTAGGAACGTATTGGGAATCGATACCAAAGGACCACAGGTAAGACTTATAGCTACTCCTCTTCATGAGCATGTATTTCAGCTTCCCTCTTCGTTGATCGAGCATACTTTGAGTACTTGATGCCATTGACATGTTGAGCATGAGAATCTATATTATTGTCTTGTTATACTTGCCAAAAATCTATGCTCAACTCTTGAATATGTAAATCCCTTGCTTAATGAATTATCTTGACTCTTATATCGATGCTTGGGATTGAGTGTTGAATGATAGACCATGGACTAAGAGGAGACACGAACTAAGAACGATTGAAAAATGGGTGATATGGACAAAACCGTACATTTCGACAACGAAACGATCTTTCAAAAATTTTCAAAACCAAACTCCGAAACGATATTTTATAAATATTTTTACGTATATAAGAACCTCAAAAACGTATTTTTGGAGTGAAAATTTGAAGAAAATCAAAAGATAAAAAATCGGATTTCTACCCGAGAGTCAGCGCTCAAGCGCATGGTGTTGGGCGCTCAAGCACCGGCCTTCGGACCAAAAACCAATTTTTCTCCAGTAGCTTGGGCGCTTAAGTGCCCATCTAGGCGCCCCAACGCCCAGCTACTGACCCAAGTTCATTTTTTTCTTTGACTGGGTGCTTAAGCGCCTACATTGTTTTAGGCGCTCAGGCGCTCGTTTCCGTGCCCAAGCGCCCACTTTCAGTCCAACTTGATTTTCAAAACTTTATTTCGTACCAAAACATGTCCATATTCGATCTTATTAACATCATACAAGTTTTGAAACGAAAACCCTATGGTCCATGGTTGAATTTCCAAAACGATTGATTGATTGAATACGTCATGGCCTATTGAAATGCTATTGATATTGATGGCCTTAGAATGTTATGCTTTGCCGACTTATTGATTGATTGATTAATTGTCCATTTCGTTCTAAAGCCATACGATTGATTGATTGTGAGCCCGTGTGGGATTTTTTGGGGACCGAACTCGGGCAGTATTGAACTATCGACTAGGACCCTCAAACCCCTGATTGTTGGGTAGTTAGGACGAATTCTGGAGATAGAATTCTGAAGTGCTACCCTAAGCACAAAGATCCATCGTTAACTAGATTTTGGAATTTAAACCACCCAAGTTTAAGGATGAGCTTGATAAGAAGGAAGTAGAGATATGATTGGGAAAGTTGAGACAAGCATTTAAGTACTCAAACACTCAAGAGAACTACAGGTTAGATATGCCACTTTCCTTTTAGAAAAGGCAGTATAAAATTGCTGACATGCTATAGAGCAAATATAGAGATAAAAAAGGGTCATGTAGGCTAGGAAGTATGCCAAGCGAAGTTATGAAAAGGAAAGAATTCATGAATCTGATTCAAGGATCTCTATTGGTAACAGAATAGGAGGATTACTACAATCAATTAATCTAGTGCACCTCACATGTGCTAACACATGAACAGAAATTAAGGAATTAAAACTGAGCCGATATGCTAGCAAGAGAACGAAGGATGGACTCTATGCAAGGATTGGAAAGTAATGCCTATGTCTAAGATTTTCATGCCAAGCTTTATTTAGCTCTAGAGCATCACATTCTTTTATATCGCCTGTGTGTCCTAAGCAAATAAGTTCTACTTTAGAATTGATGAAAATCCGGTATGAGATTTAGAACCTATAAGAGGACCTTATGAAACTTGCATTAAGTATCCAATTTCTCTTATGATTATAGAAAATTAGGAATTTGTCGCTTGCCTTACTGAACCGCCCACCCAAAGTGGTCTTACATATGTAAAGCGATCTGTTCAAATCCTAGATTTCTAAACCCGAGAATTTAAGAAATGGAGGATGCTCTAAGTTAAGATCTTCTGGGAGAAATAAGAAATAGAATATGGCTACTTGGAAACGTAAGAACGTTATTGGGAAATAGATAACCCTACCTATTCGTATAGAGAAGAGAATTTGGGGACCACATTCTTTGAAGGGGGAGAGATCGTAGCAAGCTAAAAAATTCTATCCTATGAAATAAGATTGAGGAATTTTGAGGCTTGAATCCATAGGTGGTTTAATTTAAAGAATATTTTGATTTGAAAACTATTTGGGGACTTTAGGCTTAAGGATCGAATCCAAACACACATACGAAATAATATTATTCTTGGATGCCACTATTTTAGCAATACATCCAACTTGCAAGGCTTCAAAACCTATCTTTTCTTATAAACTGTTAGAAACCTTATCGAGTGTAGTTAATGTTAGAATCAAGAATTACTTGAAAATATAGAGAAAAACATTTGAAAATGGTAGTAGAACGTGACTTGCCCAGGGCTGCCGAGGAACAATAGTAGTGGCGGGAATGAGATTTGAGGAGTTTTAAGCAAGAATCCAACCGTTAGATTGTTAATCGGAACCTACTATTGGAAAGATCATCGAATTATAATATTTATAGAAGCAAGAAACTTAGAAATTATATGGATTGGTGCCAATTAGTGACTCCACTAATGTTAAGGAATGTTAAGTGAGTGAAAGTAAAGTTTGTCCCACATTGAAAAATTTGTGAAGGGGAGAAAGCTTGGGCACCATAAATCCCTTATCCCACATTGGAAAAATTAGGAAGTGGGAAGCCTTAGTGAGCTTATAAAAGCTTGTGCTTGGTCAGTCTACCTCACACCAAAAGACAACTCTTTCTCTATCTCCATTTCCTTTACTCTTTGATGAAGTTGTTGGATTATTAACTCCGACGACTAAACAAGGATCAAGGAGATACTACGGAGCAGAGGATATATATGCATATGTGATTTATGGTATGATAGTCAGTGATGAAGTTTGAATATAATGTGGAAATTATTGATAGGAGAAGAGGAAACTAAATGAGGTTCTTAGTGATGGAAAAAATATAAAATTATGGGAGAATTTAGTAAGGATGGAATCAAATTAAACACACCCAAACTTATTTATCCTCGGAATTCACTACCTCACTGCACTAACCTCAACTTCTAAATCTTCAAAACCCACCTTAATCTCTTCAATTCGATCTATATGATATATTGTTAAAAAGCTTATTGAGTGTAGATAACTATAGAATCAAGAAACATACAAAAATATAGAGGAAAACATCCAGAAATGCCTTTAGAATACAACCTGCCAGAGCTACAGGAATAGGGTCAATAATGAAGGTTAACTTTGAACGGATATGGAGGACGATCCGACGGTTGGATCCTCGATCGAGGGCCAATGTTAGAAAGAGCATTAAGTCAAGTTAGTTATAGGGAAAAATCTTACCGTTAAAGTATTAGGAATTTCTAGATAAAATGAAAGTTATCATATGTTAACCAAGAATCTTGGTATTGAATGCTAGGTGTTATCACTAGGAACGTATTGGGAATCGAGACCAAAGGATCACAGGTAAGACTTATAGCTATTCCTCTTCATGAGCATGTATTTCAGCTTCGCTCTTCTTTGATCGAGCATGCTTTGAGTACTTGATGCTATTGACATGTTGAGCATGAGAATCTATATTGTTGTCTTGTTGTACTTGCCAAAAATCTATGCTCAACTCTTGAATACATAAATCCCTTGCTTAATGAATTATCTCGACTCTTATATCGATGCTTGGGATTGAGTATTGAATGATAGACCAAGGACTAAGAGGAGAAATGAACTAAAAACGATTGAGAAACGGGTGATATGGACTAAACCATACATTTCGATAACGAAACGATCTTTCGAAAATATTTTATAAATATTTTTACATATATAAGAACCTCAAAAATATATTTTTGGATCGAAAATTTGAGAAAAATCAAAAGACAAAAAATCAAATTTCTACCCGAGAGTCAGCGCTCAAGCGCATAGTGTTGAGCGCTCAAGCGCCGGCCTTCAGACCAAAAACCAATTTTTCTTCAGTAGCTTGGGACTTAAGCGCCCATCTGGGCACCCTAGTGCCCATCTACTAAACCAAGTTCATTTTTTTTCTTTGACTGGGCGCCCCAGCGCCCGTCGTTCTGTCCAAAACTCTTGTTTTGGACGCTCAGGCGCTCGTTTTCATGCCCAAGCGCCCACATTCGGTCCAACTTGATTTTCAAAACTTTATTTCATTCCAAAAGATGTCCATATCCGATCTTATTAACATCATACAAGTTTTGAAATGAAAACCCTATGGTCCATGGTCGAATTTCCAAAATGATTGATTGATTGAATACATCTTGGCCTATTGAAATGCTATTGATATTGATGGCCTTAGAACGTTATGCCTTGCCGGCTTATTGATTGATTGATTAATTGTCCATTTCATTTTAAAGCCATACGATTGATTGATTATGGGCCCGTGTGGGGTTTCTTGGGGACCGAACTCGGGCAGTATCAGACTGTCGACTAGGACCCTCAAGCCCCTGATTGTTGGGTAGTTCGAACGAATTTTGGAGGTAGAATTCTAAAGTGCTACCTTAAGCACGTACATCGGCTGTGCTTCTTGTTGATTGATGCTCCTACGGGAGTTGGAGGGATAAGGTGAAATGTATATGTTGAAGATATAAGGGCTAGACCTACCAAAAGATTATTTCAGCCTATTGACTCGAATGTGATAAATATATGTATATATTGATTGTTTTGATCGTTCTGATTGCTATTTGTATCACATTCCTATATTGTTATTGATATGTTCATGTTCCTTAAAACTCTTATCCTCGTTTGCATGCTATAAGTTTTGCTGGGTCAGTGGACTCATGATTCCATAAACATCATGTAGGTTCCTAGACCATGGATTGACTCACTGAAGCTTCGTATTGATATATGACTTCCCCTTTGGAATTATGTACATAAGCATGTATCTTGACGGGTTGAATGCCCAGATTTATGTTTGGATAGAATGTATAGATACGTCATGTCGGCTTGTAATAGTTAGGATTTTCGGAATGTAATATTTTGGTTTAGTTAGTCCCCGTTTGAGCTGCAGATACGTTGGCTTGTGATTTGGATATTGTAATGAAATTTGGAAGAAATTCCAGCCTGAAATTTGGATGATTCGAATCGTTAACTAATGGAATTGTGTTTTGGAATTTCCGTTTGCGATTTTAGTTAAGTTCAGATTGCGAGTAGCGCATCGAATTTCGGGGTGGAATACTACCGTTATCCGGGGCGCTACACGTGTAGAAATGTTCTAATTTAAGCTCTCATATCAATAGTCGCATTATTCCTCAAATTTTTTCACCTACACATGGTAGAAAATTTTAAATAAGTCGAGAGATTTAGTAAAGATCATGACGATGACCAAAAAAATTAGGAATTAAGGAATGACATGTAGGAGTACAATCGATCATCGACGATAAAATTTTGACATTCGTGACAAAACAATCAATTCAATTCGATACAATCATAAGTCCGAAAATTCAATTCATAAGGCAAATGTCACAATTCGGAGTTCAAATCATGATACGAATGTCAAAAATTATATAAGGCCAAAACAAATATTTGATGGATCCGTCACCCTTATTTCTTCAAACAATATCAATTGCATTATTCCTCCATTTTTGCCACTCGAGTGGCAGCCCGAATTAGGCTAGTAAACAATAGGCACGGTCGATCCCGTGCAGAGTATAACTATTTGAAAACCTACCTCTAAGTTTCTTCCTAGCTATCTCAATGATAGAGAAGTCTCAAGAGTTAGGTCGACATGAAGTAATGCCCAACCAATCCCCCCCAGAGGTTCTCGGGGCTCAACAAACATGCAATAGGGTTTCATTGATAAGACATAGTTTGGAGCAATTAAAAAATCATAATATGGTATCGATTTCGAATGATCGGTACAAGAAAATTTAGGTATTCAATTGGGATATAGGAATTCTGCCTGGATTATCAAATTAGATTTAAAGGTTATAGGAGATTATTTTTCAAAGCTATTTTCGTTGAAAATGTCAAATAGGTCAAGTTTTGAGAGTTTCTGGAGCGGCAGAAATCTTCCAGGTTACTTTAAAAATACAATTAGATTAGTTAAAATTGGAAAATTATTCTACCACTATCTAGACTAGATAAAGTTTCCAATGGTGGTTTTATATTGAAAATCCAATGAGTAGAATTTTATTTATAAATTTTTAAAGTTGACTCATGGATCTGTCAAATCCCCAAATAAACTTGGCATGTTCGGATTTAAGAAAATTTTTGGGATGATTCCTTCATGGATTTCAAAGATTCTTGATTCTGTTATCATTTACACTTAAAAAGGTTTCTAACTCATATTTTTGGGATTGATGTGGTGAAGAAAAGAATGGTTTTTATTGATTTGAAATTGGGAGATGTGTTAGGCCATAGGTCAGTGTAATCCCTGTTACCTGGGAAAACTGACAAGTTCAAATCAAACAGTGTCTTTGGTCTTTTTCCTTCATGATTTTGGATGATTCTTAATTCTAATAATAACTACACTCAATAAGGTTTCAAATGGTATATTTTGTGGATTTTTTGGGAGTGTGGGTGTCCAGTTATGAATTTTTGAACTTAGGATTAGGACAGAGACCTCCCCTATTTTAGCCGAAATGGCAGGTTTCGTTCAAGTGAGTTTTTCTACCTAACAATTCCTCCTTTGGTTTTGGGTGATTCTTGGTTCTAATATCATCTAGACTCGAAGAGGTTTCTATTGGTACCTTATATGAAATTTTTGAAGTAGTAAAAGTGGTGTTTTTAATTTTTTGAAATGAAGTAGTGCACTGCCTAAGGTTACCCAAGAACAATTCATGGTTTCACACTTCATCTATTTCATGAAATCACCTAACCACTAAATCTAAGTGATGATCCACTAAATTCCTTATACCCTAAGGTTAGATTCATGGTTCCATAAGCACAAGGTAAGTCGTGCTCCATCAACAATAATATGAGAGTTAATCAAGTAGCTCATCAAAACAAGCCATAACAATCATGAAGCTATAACAACCAACATGATAACAAGCATACCATTCATAGATCTTTAAATAAAATTGGAACCATGACCAGAATATGAAGAACATGAGGGGATAGTGTCATGATCTTTACCTTTTTGCTATCTAAGCTCGAGGTTTCCAAGAACTCTCTTCAACCTTGTCACTAGCACCTAGCATGAGAAGGAAATTCCTTAAGTTTCTTTGAACAAACAATCTAACTACTAAAATCTAAATTAAATCTTACCAACTTGAAGATTTGAGGAGCTGAGGGAGTCCCTTACAAATTGCCTTTTGATGGTTACTTGAGATTAAGGAGAAAATTAAAGAAAAATAGAAGAAATTGAAGGTGCACTCACACACAGACAAAAGTTCGGTTTGGGAAAGACGGCTGAGTTCTTTTTTTTCTCTCTTTTTCCTTCATTTTCTTCCTCATTTTCTTGTGTATATACACTTGTAGAATATATACATAAGTATATAATACAAGGGACAACATTTGGCAATCTTGAAAATACATTAAAAGTGTAAATGATGGTATTGGATGACAAAGCAAGGTGAGTCACCACTTGTTGAGTCATTAGCTCATGGCTTACCTCATTTCCTTTATTTTTACTTAAGTGTGGTCTGTGTGAGTGTGTGAATTTGGCTGAAGGGCTGCCCCTTTTTTTTTCTTTTCAAAATTTGGAAATGGGCTTGGATTTTGGACTTGAAAATTGGATAATATATTAGGCTTAATTCCTTGGGTCAAATGGACTTGGTTTTGGTTAAAAATATCATATTTGGGCCACATTTGATTGAAATAAAATTTTTGATTGCTAAATCGAAATAATTTTGCTGTTTTAAGATTTTTCGGACTATAGCGATTAAAATCGTTTAAAATGGCGCTAAGTTTTAAAACTTTAAAACTTAAGGGTTGAAATAAAACTTCAAGAATCTTTTGGGCCGAACATATTATTTTTAAAGTTAATAGGGTGTTCTTAGTAAGTTTTGGCAAAAAAAAAAATTTTAAAACGAGTTTTTCTTTATCGAGAAATTTTAACCGTAAATGAAGTTTTTAAAACTAAGGATTTAAAAATATATAATTATGGAAGTCTTTGTAAAAAAATAATATTTTCAATAATTTTTGAATGTAAAATGAAATTTTCAAAAATGATAAAATATTTTTAATTGTGAGAAAAATATCAAATTGATAAAAAATCGGTTACCGATTAAAGTTTTTTTCAAAAATATTTTCAAACGTTTATTGATTAAACACAAGGGCTTAAAATTTAAATTAAGAAAATTTTCAGGATTTCACATTCTTTCTCCCCTTAAAAGAATCTGGTCCTCAGATTTATATCGTTATTCTATGAGGTGCGGATATTCTATCATACCTTATTAGGATTGGTTCTGTATTCTAGAACTAACAGATTCATAAATTCGTTTTCTCTCTTATCTTTAATCACTTGAGGGAGATATTTTCTAAAAAATTCAGTCTTGAATTCCTCTCACATTCCTTTAACTTCTTCTCTTTCCCATTTTTCTTTCAATTACTCGCCACCAGTGATGAGCCGCTTCCTCAAAAAGGAAAATGGCATACTTCACCTTTTGCGATTCCATGTAACTTAATACTCGAAAAATGTTCTCAATTTCTATCAACTAGGATTCTGCTTTTTGGTCATCTAGGTCTCCTTTGAACTTAGGTGGGTTAAATCTTAGAAATCATGTTAACATCTTATCCCCTGAATCCTCTCCATGCCCTTGATTTACTTGTTGCCATTCTTGTTACAGACTCGTTTCTCTGAGGTGCTTGCTGGTGGTGTTCGTTGTTTGTTACTTTGTCACCTGATGCCATTTGTCTGGAATTTATAATAATGGGTTTATTAATATCTTATAGCCTTTTCGTCATATTCTATAGCTGTAACACCCGAGAATTCCAGAAATAAAATTTTTGAATCGTCGATTTATCAAAAATTTATTTGATTTCAAAATCAAGCATCGTTTTAAAACCAAAACACGTTTTATGCATTCGAAATAATTTTAAGCAAACACGTTTCATTTCTTCATTGTATTTCAACCCGAAAATGAACCCCGTTAGCCCAATAAACAAGCCCAAGTTATAGCCCAATACCTAGCCATTTTTGTTGACTAAAGTGTAGCACATTTGAAATTCAAAAAAAAAAATAAGGAAAAGAATTCTACAGAAAATGAGCCTAGACGCAGCAACCTCTTCACATGCTAATGATGGGAAGTTTGCCATCAATCCATCCATCCATCCATCCCCAAGCCACCCTACCTAGCACTACATATTGAAAATTATTTAGAGGGTCTCAAACTAAAAGATCATTGCAATTTTAGCCCCATTTTCCTCTATAAATAAGCCCTAAGTTGGTCACCAGTTTCTGTAGAAAATTGAGCTCTCTCCATACTTAGAAAATTTCTTTAATCAAAGCACAAACAAAACTTGCATTGTTTTATATATTTTATCATCATTATGTAATGGGCAAAGTCTGCCCTGTCTCTTGATTATGATTAGCTCTTGTCTGTATAGGGGGTTAGCACCCTTTGTTTAATTTTCTGCATCGGTTTCTAATAAAATTAAGAACTGCATGCGGCTTGATCCCGGGGAGTTGTTTCTCCTCGTGGTAGGCAGGCATCGTGGGTAACGCCCGACTGGCAATCCCAAGCTCAGCCACATATTTTTCAAAAAAAAAAAAAAAAAACTTGCATCATTTTCTCTCAAAGAAAATCGATTTTAGTTTTAAAAGGGGATTCTAGTGTGGTGTATTCTCAATCCAAACTCTTGGTAAGAAGCTTAAAACTTGTGATTTAGAATGGTTAAAGATATTAATGTATAGAGCCTGAGATAAGTGCATTTGTGTTCTTAGGTGTTTGAAGCTTAGTTTGGAACTCTTGCTTTTAACAAGATTTGTCTACAAGAGGTAAGACTTATGGCTTTTCCATCCTCTTCATGAGCATGTGTTTTCAGCTTTTCCTTCATTGATCGAGCATGCTTTGAGATATTGAGTACTTGATGTCCATTGATATGTTGAGCATGAGAACTTATGTTGTTATTTTGTATCCATGCAAATATATTTTCAAATCATTGAATATGAAATAATTAGAAGCTTATTGAATCATCTAGAACTCTATACCGATGCTTTAGATTGAATTTGAAACATGGACCATGGACTAGGAGGAGAAAACGAACTAAAAATTTGATTGAAAACAAGGGATACGGACAAAATTGTACTTTTCGACGTTAAAATGATCTTTCGAAAAAATTTCAAAACCAAAATTTGAAATGATGATTTATAAATGTTTTTACGTATATGAGAACCTCAAAAATGTATTTTTGGATAAAAAATTCGAAGAAAATCAAAAGACGAAAAATCAAATTTTTACCCGAGAGTCAGCGCCTGAGCGCACGTTGTTGGGCACCCCAGCGCCCACTCTCGCAACAAATGGCCATATTTTCCAGTAGTTTGGGTGCTTAAGCGTCCATATGGGCGCCCCAGCGCCCAGCTTCTATCCCAAAACTTTGTTTTGGGCTCTCAGGTGCCCGTTTGCGGGCCCAAGCACCCATTTCTAAACCCAACTTGATTTTCTTCTATTTTAAAACCTTATTTCATGTCACATTCAGTCCATATCCGATCTTTCTAACGTAATACGAGTTTTGAAACAAAAATCCTCTAGTCCATAGTCGAATTTTCGAAATAATTGATTGATACGTTTGGCTTAATTAAATGTTATTTGATAATTGATGGCCTATAAACATTATACCTCATCAGCTTTATTGAACGATTGAATGTCCCTCTTGTTTCTAAGCCTATACGATTGATTGATTGTAGGCCCTGTGGGGTTTCTTGGGGACCAAACTTGGGCAGTATCGGATTGTCGACTAGAACCTTCGAAATCCCTGATTGTTGGGTAGTTCGGATTAATTTTGGAGGTAGAATTCTGAAGTGCTACCCTAAGCATGTACGTTGGTTGTGCTTTTTGATTGATTGAGCTCCTTCAAGAGTTAGAGGGATAAGGTGAAATATATATGTTGAAGATATAAGGGTGATAGACCTACCAAATAGATTGTTTCAGCCTATTGACTCAAATGTGATAAATGTTTCTGATATATGTATATATTGATCGTCTTGATTGTCTTGAATTGTTTTCCAAATCACATTCTTGTCCTGTTGATTGATATGCTCATTTTTCTTGAAACTCTTATTCTCGCTTTCCTGCTATAAGTTTAACTGGGTCAGTGGACTCATCACTCTATTTTACCATGTAGGATCGTGAGTTCAACGAATGATTAAAGGGAGCTTATGATAGATTGTATAGCTTGTTTTGGAATTGTAATCTCCATCATAGTTCGGAATTATCTATCGTTTTTGGGACTTATGGATTTAGAATTGTATTGATCAATGGACTGTAATGATTTATAGACGCATTATGTATTTTGGAACACTTGGCATGTAGCATTGGATTTTGGAACTTAGTTTGTTTTGTTTTATCTTTATTCTTAGGAGTTAGATTGAATGATTATGTTGTGAATTTTCGAATTGGTTTTAGATTGTATAGCATGTGAGTGATGCACCTTGGGTCTCGGGTCGAAATGCCACCGGGACTTCGGGGGGAGGGGGAAAGGGAATCACAACAGCACTAAAGTAGTAATCATCAAGATTCAAATTACTTATATTACAAAAATTTACTACAGTCATCCTATATTTTACATTTCAAGGCAAAGTTTCTAACAACGGAAATTAATACCATCAACCTATTATCTAATTTCATGGTTTTATTTTTGTCTAACAAAAGCATCATCTTGTTACCACTATTTAATTAACATACATCCATATTCACTACAATCTCTAATTATTACATAGGTCTAGACTTTATTTTACATGTATCTTGCTATATCCTACTACAGTTGGTTCCGTTTTCCCAAACTAGTGTATTGCAGTACCTTGGACAGTCTTTCATCTGGTGCTGGGGGCTTCCATAGATTAAGCACCTTCCCAATTTCTTCCAACACTTGTTCTTGGTGTGGGAGGTGCATCCACAGAAATTACAACTTTGCTTTTTGGCAAGCGTGGGAGTCTTACCTTTATTGACTACTGCTGGATTTGATTTTCCAGTTTCCATCTTTGGTTTCTTCTTATGAGGTCCTCTCTTCTTTCTTTTCTTCTTACTTGCTTGATTATGTATAGTGTAACGCCCCGGAGTCCCAATGCCCTTCTGCCCCAGTTTCCAAGACATTACTCTCATTCGATAATAGGAACAATTTAATTAAATACTAAAATCAACATGAACACATTTAAAAGGAACTTATTTAGAATATATTCATTTCAATGAATTTATCTTGAATATATTCATTTTCATAAAACTTATCTTGATTATTTCAATAAAACTTATCTTGAACATTTCAATAAAACTTATTTTAGAATTATAAATATTAGCGGACATTCTAACATTATTTCTCGTGCATAGAAAACAGTTAATACTAAAACGTAAAATTTATAAAAACTTAATCTAGCTTATGATTTACATCATTCACAAATTATCCTAAGATTACATCATACTAACTAACTCTATTTTACAATCACACTCTAATTTACATCTTTGATGTACACTATGCATAATATTAAGTCTATTCAAGCACAACTCGTTACAAGGAAAAGGAAAAAAAATCCTAATCTAAAGGCTCGGGAAGCATGTAGTCCACGAACTCGCTATGCACGTAAGTATTCGTGAAGATAAACCATCCTCCTGGAGCTCTAGTTACTCGGAAGTGTACATGGATGAAAAACTTGATACTAACATGTCGTTCATGATCATCCAAAATAAATAATAAGGGAACACACAACCTCATCCCTATGTAACGCCCCCCAAAATCTTGGAAGCATTCCGTCCTGAGACTCCAGATGCGCTACTCGCGTTCTATACAATCTAAAACCAATTCAGAAATTTACAACATAATTGTTCAAATTAAACTCCTAAAAATATCGATAAAATGATCCAAACTAAGTTCCACAATATAACGTTACATGCCACAATGTCCAAAATACATAGAGCATCTAACTTATTATTACAATCTATTAGTCTATACATTCTATAAGTCCATAAACAAAAGAGCAATCCAAGATACAAATCTAAGTACAATTTCCCAAAACAAACGATAACAATCTATAATAAGGCTTCATTCATTCATGCGTCCAAACTCACGAACCTACATGGTGATATAGAGTCATGAGTCCACTGATCCAATAAAACTTATAGCAGGAAACAAAAATAAGGAATTCAAAGAAATGAGCATATCAACAATGAGACCAGAATGTCATTTCGATAAACAATTCAGAAATAATCAAAGTGATCAAAATCGAACATATATCATGTAACGCCCTGGATTTCAATGCATTTCGCCCCGAAATTTGGAGTGCTAGTCGTGTACGATCTTAACTAAAATCATAAACAGAAAATCCATCATGCTTAATTCATAACTTATGATCCAAGATACAAGCTGAAAATTTCCCAAATTTCGTTACAATATCCAAATTACAAGCCAATGTATCCACAGCTCAAACGGGGACTAACTAAACCAAAATATTACATCCGAAAATCCTAACTATTACAAGCCGACAATCTACACATTCTGTCCAAACATAAATCTAAGCATTCAACACGTTAAGATACATACTTATGTACATAATTCCAAAAGGGAAGTCATATATTAACACGAAACTTCAGTCAGTCAATTCACGATCTAAGAACCTACATGATGTTTATGAAATTATGAGTTCACTAACCTAGTAAAACTTATGGCATGGGGTATGGAATACAGGATTCAATGATAGGTTTATGAAGAACGAGATTCAAACTATAGACACAGGGAGTGCAAGAGTTCAACAATAAGCATATCAAGATCAAGAACATGAGTGTGATTTCAAATACATAACAGAACAAACAAAATGGACAGAAATTGATAACAACCAAACTTATATCACATTCATGTCAATAAATTCATATGGCAGAAACAATGTTAGGTGGGTCGGTCACCCTTATCATTCCATTTACAGCTCCGAGCAGGTGCTCAAGAAGAGTCATAAACATACAGCTCCGAGCAGATACTCAAAAAGAGTCATAAACTTATAGCTCCGAGCAAACTCTCAAGGAGAGTCATACGTATATGAGACACAGCTGCCACAACACAGTCGACCACGAGTCTTGGACATAATCCTTTAGGATCCTACCTTCAGGGCCCATCCGATCTGTTCAACATATATACAAACATATAGGCTTGGAAATGAACAAAACGTATTGGAACATAATGAACGTATCAGAGCATTTTGAACATATCAGAGCACATCGAACATATAACCATTTCAGGCAGGAATTCAAAGAGCAAGAATTTAACAAACGATTTCGAAATGAATTTCAAACTTGTAATGAAACATATTCAAGCATATAATCTTATCGAGACAAGAATCCAAATGATCAATAAGTTCAAACAGTGATTCGAGTTGGATCTCAGACTTAAAGAAAATTATTTTAGAAGCTTAAAATACTTTTATAAGGTATGGACTTGGTTTGGCAAATCAAAATCAAAACATAATTATTTGAAACTAGAATTGGTGTTAGAATGCCCAATTAAAAATTGGATTGTTTTATCGAAAGCGAAAATTTTCGATCAATCACGGATGCAAACAATTCAATTGGAGTCTTAGACATATAGAAATCATTCATAAGCCTAATATTTTAAAAACAAAATTCTTAGACATATTCAAAAGATTGATATTAATCGGTAGAGGTTTATAGTGAAAATAAGTTCAATAAATTATTCGTCTTAACTTCGAACATAAGAAAATCATTTAAAATCTTTAAAATATCTTGAAGAAATAAAATACGGACTTAAGTTAACAAAATAGAGTAAAAATAGAGGAAATTTAGCTACTGGAATAGGCGCCCCAGTGCCCGATCGGGCGCTCAAATGCCCAGGAGCTGAAATGGCTCTGGAATGGGAGCTTAAGCCCCCGTTTTGGGTGCTCAAGCGCTCAAACAATAACCGAGAGCAATTTTTTTTTTTGGAATCCTAATGATAGCAGA
>JACFYI010003732.1:45348-57617 GCA_014898755.1 Handroanthus guayacan
AAGGAATTTAATTTTAAAGGACAAAATAGTCCTTTCTACAGCCTTAATATCAATCATACCTGCAATACAGGCGAGTGATGTGCACACACAAAATTTAGCTACAATTTGCAACTTTTGTAAAATGACGAGGGTTTAATAGCTATTTTTTATATCACAGGGGGTCTAGGTGCTATTTTGAGATAATACAGGGGGTAATATGCAATTCACCCCATTTAGATAATCTTGTATGGTATATTAGTAATTTTTTTAATAAAGTAATTTGTTGAAATTTAGTTATGTAATTATATCACTATTTTCATTCAAATTAATTTTACGGATAAAGGGTCTATACCAAACTCTTCACCACCTATAAAAATGGTATTTTTCTTAAATCTATATTTGTTAAATCATTTAATTTAATTTAGTATTTGAAAAATATTATACTATATAAAACTTTCAAAACGTAATATTATTTAAGCGTTTGATGAAAATATTATATTTCTAAAAAATACAATTAAAATATTATATTATGTTAATACTTTAAAAAAATTATTTTAAATTATTTTAATTTTTATCATGTTAATAAAATATGTTATATATAAAATTTATGGTATTTCTTTTTATATTTTTAAGAGTTCTTTAAACTAAATAAATGGAAAATTGCTTATTTCTTATTCTTCATTATAATTACATCAAGTGTTACTTAAAAAAGTTATTGAAACAAAAAAAAGATTGCCCCTTTTAGCTCGTTGAAGGCCTGTTTAACCCGAAACCGCTTACACCCAGGTCCATTAAAACGGCTGGTTAGAGGCCAGGCCTCCAAAAAATAGATTTCGGCTCGTCTAAGCCTGGTCTGTATAAACCTAGAACTAGATAAGCCCCGAACGATTTCAAATCAGGTTAAACGGTTTCACGGGCTAACTGGCCCAGCCTGTTTGACATGTCTATTTGGAGCTCAAGTCTAACTGGGCTTAAGTCTAGTTGTCCAGCTCAGTCGAGTCAACCCAATAAGGATTAAACACATTTAACCCCCTGAACTTTCCTCTCTGTTAATTTACAATCCTACCCTTAAACTTGTGACCAAGAAAGCTCTGAAAATGTGCATTCCGTGTGAAATCTTCAAATACTCATTCTTTAAAGGCTATCGAAAATTTTGATAAGCTCTCTGTCTCGTACAACTTTGCTAGACTAATTTTTTTAGAAAAAAAAAAGAAAAACGATTGCATTTAATTATTATATTAATACATTCTAAAATCTAAATACATGAGCTAGACATAGACGTTCATAAATATTAATATACGGTGGACAAAAATCCACACATTATTAGTAAGATTCAAACTAACACATCTTCCATGAGAAGAGAGAGGCGATACCATTTCACCCAAATAACGACGGGTTTGTTAGATTGAATCATTTAGGGTAAATATTATTAATAGTCCCTCAAGTTTCTATATTTTATTACTTTAGTTCCCCATCTTTTATTTTTGACATAGAATCCTTAAACTAATAAATTTGTATCATTTTGGTCATTTGGTCAACATTCTAGCCAATTTTTACTAAAAAGGACTCACGTTGGTATTACTTGAAATAAAAAAAGTGACTGAAAAGTTGATCAAAATAGTACAAATTTATTAATTTAGAGACTCTAAAGTCAAAAATAAAATATGAGGGACTAAAGTAAAAAAAAAAAAAAAAAAATTAGAATTATTAGTGAGATTTGTCCAATTATTTAAGTTTACTTATCAAAATTTTCTTTCTAACAGCTGCGGTACAGTATCCAATAACATCATAGTACACTGAATGTTACATAATTTTCTTTCAGTCTTATTTGTACGATGCCCAGACATTGACACTTGAACAGTAAATTTATCTTTCTTTCTTTTTTTTAACAGTAAATTTATCTTCTACGCGCCCAAATCTGTGATCAATCTTTTCTTCGTACATGTTCAAAATTCCTTTTTGATTTAATTGGTATCCTGTCTATGTCTCACTTTAATTAGCCCAGAATAATTTGTAATTACCTCATGATATATTGAGAAAATTGAAGTGACTTAAACATTATAATAAAAGCCATTTTGAATTATTGAAAAAGTTGGTTAGGGCCACTAAAATTGGAATTTTTTTTTCGGTTGAGAAAGGGGACAATTTTGGATTCAGAACAAAATATAGAAAAAGAAAAATTAAAGTTTGAAGACCTTTTATGAAACACAATCACAAACAAGAACAATAATTTATGATGTTGAGGTCCCATTTTCAGTCTATCATGTCTCCAAATTATTTCATGGTTGTCTCAATTACTACCGAATTTTGTAAGTTCAATGCACTTGCTGTTCCCAAAAATTTAGTTTTTTAAAAATTGCGCTGAAAAAAATATATGAATGATAAATCATTAATCACGATGTAAAAATCATTATTAGTTTTATATAAAAATTATATGATAGCCTTCCGACTAAATATTTCGAGCAAAAATCCAATGATGAGAAAGAACTAGTCAATGACTTAATTTAAATTGCACAGGTAAATTGCTTTTAAATTATTTCTGGTAATTAATATGCGGAAACTAATAAACTTAAAAAAGTTAGTGTCATTTCTCCCTAAAATATTAATAGTAAATAGCGTGGTTATAACCTTCACCGACCTAGCAATACATAGCTTCACATGATTTGTGTAAATTGAATGCACTAATAGCTCTTGCATTTGTGGATACTATGCTCTCCTAAAGAGAACCTTTTGTTCCCTTTTTTTCTTTTTTCTTTTTTTCTGCTTAAAATAGTAGTTTGAAAAATTACAATAACACATATACTTTAATTCAATCAGATAATTTAACATAATGACAGTGTGATGTGAAAAATATGATAACAGCCCTTTATATAATTTGAGAAATTGCATTAATATATAAACCCCTTTACACTTGTAATTTTTCACATTAATCAAAGTTATAGTACACGGTTTAAGTTTTCTTAAATAATAAATTAAGGATAATAATGTTAATATAATTTTTCAATATTATTATAATTACGTTAGACCTCATGAAATTGACATAACTACCCTTAAAATTTTTCATAGTGGTCCAAAGAGATAAGCATCACCGATGCACTACGTAGGGCTAGATGAGCCCGAATGGCAAAGTACACACATGTGACTGTTCTGATTGCCACCAACTTCAACACCCAAAGTAAACGAACCTACATATCTAGGTTAGATCTCTCTCAATTATTTAACTTTTCATACAAATTCTTCAAGTATACACACACACACACACACACACACACACACACACAGAGTCTATTTAAGGGTCTTCACAAAAGGTAACCCAAAATAGGCACGTCTATTTAAGGATCTCCTTGAGGGGCTATGTGGTTGTATCTATCTCTTATGTTTGTGTTATTTTTTGTCTATTTCATTATGTGGATGTGTAGAAGCCATAAGCATAAATATTAAGTAAAAGCCATGCATTTATAATATGTTTTGAAAGATAGTGAATGTTAAAGCCCATGTCCCTACAATATTAGGTTTCTTTTGGCTAAAGAATGGAGCTCGATTGGCTCCTGAAATAAGAAAATAGTCAGAGTCTTTAGGCAGGCCTAGCTAAAATTCTTTGACATTCAAGTTGAGAACTTGGAAAAAGGTAAATTTCTAAGTTTCAATGATAATAAGTAGAAATAGTGTCGGTCGCATAATGTAAAAATAAATGAATATATTCTATTTACAAGTACAGTTATTATGTGATGGAATGTGAAACATTTCTGTATTGGCCTCACATTAAGTTTTGTGTTTCAGGTCAGGACATGGCAGCTAACGGTGGCCAATACTAATGCCACATCAAATGCATTATGCGAGTACTCCACCTGCATCTCATATTTAACTAAGTAGAGGCTGAGATAATTTTTCTTTTTTGTTTTATAATATTTATTTTGTGCTATTCGAGTATCAGGCATAAAATTGTGGTAATTTTAATGTTTCAATACTTATTTTTTAGCTCCTAGCTGAAAAAGTTCAGTATAGACACATATATACATATATACATTTTATGAAAATAATATGCAGGCACATACATATATATATATATATATACGCATACGCAATAATTGCTAATTGTTGACTGTAAGTATACACATTCGTGTCAACACTTCCTGAATATTTACCTAATTATAAAAAAAATTAAACACTTCCTATTGTTAGTGTACTGATATAAACTTAAACAAAGCTTGTGAACAAATTAACTTTCTAAAAATCTAACATTGTAAACTAGCTCGACCCAAATTCTTAAATCACAATATTTATTTTTATATTTAAGTCAAATCTCAGAGAATTAATTGAGGGAAATATCCAGAAATAAATTCCCTTGTCCACATGTTATAGCCAATTAAGTAAATGGGATTAAAAGACTAATTATTTGGTAGACAAGATAAGATTAATGTCGCCTATCCATCTTACACATCACTAAGAAAAACTTCAAAAAACCATGGACTCAAAACAATGTGCGGAATGTGAATTTAAGGCCATAACGAAACCAAGTCATATAATTTGCTGGCTTTAATTTGTCTTGTCTAAGTGATATCTAACATAGTGATTCTTGTTTGGTAAGATCGACTTTTCTCTCATTTTCATCAAGATTTCTATGGAAAAGCTAAGCAATATGAAGAACTAAAGTATATGAACATGATAAGGTCAATCATTATCAGAGATGCACAAATTCAATTGAGACATGATGGATTGAAGTTAAGGACATTTGTCCTTATTACATGAGTACATCATACCACATGCTTGAATAGTGTCTGAATTGATTTGTGAAGTACTGTTGACTATCACGAATGAACTAAGATGAATTCAGGATAAAGATTGCATAATTTAACTAGGAACATCTATCCTGATTTAAGTTATGCAATTTTTATCATAAAGTTTTGGCCTATTTTAAAAGTGATCTAATATGGCTTAAAGTTAAGCGAGCCTAGGGCATTTTATGAAGTATGGGCTTTAATAGAAACCCAGTACAGATCTACTAAGATTTATGGGACTCTAATTGATTTGTATATAAAGAATACTAAGGTTGTGGTCTCTGAGTCAAATTTGAGTAATCAGTTTGCTTTGTCTCATCATAAAAGAAAACTTTGAGATGACGAATTCGAACTCAAAAGCACTCAACCCTATACAATACTACAGTTGATAATTGTAAGGTATTAAGTCAAGATAGTGTTTTGTCAAGTACGGGTTCAGGCATATTTTATGACTAAAGTCTTCAATTAATAAATTCATATATAACGACTTACATGTGATATTGGATGATTTGTAATATAGTTTTGAATTAGAATTTTTCCACCAATAAAAACTGTGACCATTTTCAAGGTTTCAAGAACTTTGAAACGTAACGCAACCTAGTTAGTGCACATATGACAGCATAATGCTGATAAGGTTGATGAAAATCTTTTCCTCAGACTTTTCTTAGAAGCTGACCCTTCACGACACGTGTAAATAGGAGGACAATAGGAGCTTCTTTCACTACCTTGTTCCGTGGTCGAGTTCGTGGATCTTCTACCAATAATGCAAGAGAAATTTCCGGAGCTTGGATTGGGAAAACAAGATTGTATTGAAATATTGAGTTGGATAAAATCTATACTCTTTTTTGCAGGTCTTCATGATCAATCCTTGAATGTTTTGCCGAGCAGAAATCCACAGAGAATGACGTATTTCAAAGACAAATCAGACTACCACCACCAAAAAAAAACTAAGCGATCTGTTACAAAAAAATTATTAGGAAATTAATTTTGTAGGTGGGGCTGCAAATTAGCTTCAAACTATCCGTAGCATATGTTAATTTTTACTATTAGCTACGGTTAATCTCGTAGCTAAAATTAGTTGCAAGAGTATTTGCTATAGATTTGGTTACGAATTAAACGTAGTGGAGTCCATAGCAGGTACTCTTGTAACTAACTTTATTTATGAAATTGACTGTAACTAATAAAAAAATTAACATTTGTTAAGGATAGCTTGTAACTGATCTATATCCATACCTATGAGATTAATTTTGTAGCAATATTTTTCATAGCGGATGCCTATGTTTTTTTATAGTGTATGTGAGACGATGGATTCCTGTACATGCTCTAAGAGAGATATGCAGGTTCCTTAATGAAGACAATATGTCTCAATTGCAGTTTACTCCATGTGGAGGGGCATAGTTACCTAATACTCTCTTTTGCCTATAAAACGTACTTATTTTCAGTACTTTTATCTATTGATACTCTTTGGTACTTGAATTAATACTCTAGAATTGGCTTATCAAATATATATTAGTTCACGATAATATTATACAGTACTCAAATTGATATTTTAAAATTGGCATACCAAATTATTGAAAGCGAAGCATCATACCTATGAGTCTTATTCTAATAGAAATCACTCAAATATTGGACTTTGTATCATAGAAAATAGATATTTTCTTTCTCTAAAAATTGAATCAAGTACTAGATAACTCCATTTTAATAATTGTCATTTATTTTAATCTACCAATTATCTTTCTTCAAAATATTATCAATGTTGGCAAATATTTAAAAGTTTATCAATTAAATAATTCAAGAGTACCATGTACCAAAAGAATTAATGTATAGATTAAACCTACTTCCACCGCATTCTTTATAGAAGATCGTACAGCATATTGCATATCAAAGAGTACCGCGAATTCGGTAACTATGTGGAGGGGTGTTGAACACTTTCGCAGAATTCATGATTCAACATGGATTGGCTTTGACCAAACCAGGAAAAACTGAATCAGAAAAATACGTAAAGTGGCCCAGGAAACTTTACGGATATATGGCCCTTATGTATCTATATATGGACTTTTTTGGAAACGTTTATCATGTTCCTGCTTTTATGCTCATCCAAATTAAAGAAGTAAATTCGTTTTCTGCAATTCATTTATGTGCAAAGTTTAATTAGAAGACTATAATGGGTATTTTTCTATCACTTGAACACTTTGTTGATTGTTCTCTCTCTAAAAATTGCATCACAAAAATTTTAACATAAATATAAAACTAAAAATATTTATTTATTTTAGATAATAATATATTTTTCTTAATGATTGAAACATTTTTACTTGGATTTATTGCATATAATGACACATCAAAAAAATAAATTTCTAGCGAAAATAGTTGGAAAGATAAAAAGAATATAATCATAGCTGGTTGAAAATGAAAGAGAAAAATAAATATTTAAAAGGTAAGTCACAGATTTTTTTTAACAACTTTTAAAAACAACCATTTTATCATTATCTTTTAAGATTGGGTTAATTCCAAAGTAGTAACTACCTAAAAATTTCATTCTTTATATATATATATATACATATATACATATGTGTATACATATATATATATATTATAAATTAAAAAATGATTTCCTCCTTTTTGTCTATGTACATGAAATAGCTAGGTTAGCAGGTGGGTTGGGTTAGCAACATGACAATCCATTGATGGGACACACCTTCAAACTTCATATTTACAGATAAATCGTGTGACCAACAAGTATCTTAGAGCTCAAATGGCATATATACATGAGGGCATATAGTAAAGCAATTCTAACAGAAACGAGGATATTTTTCTTGTCATAACCTCTCTTACTACACTAGTCAATGTATTTCTTATTTCTAAAACAATCCCATATACTCGCAAGCTGTTATAAATGTTTAAGTTCAAACATAATTAACCTAAGGTGGTGCTTTTATGAAATTATTCTCAATAAAATAAACACTACCTTGTCTCTGCACGTTACTCAACTGTAGAAGCAATTGCTCTTCCAAGAGAGTCAATTTTCGCTTGCCTCACATTTTGTTAGAATTAAAGATATATTAAAAAAATAAAACACGTATCGAAATATTATAGAATTGACATTATATTCATGTATAATTACAATCACATTCAACGCATGGAGAATTTAATATATTTAACTTGTAAACAAGACGTCTCTAGGTATTGACTTGGTAAAAAGTATGGGTGTGAAAAGAGTCGAAACTCATGAGCCTAATAGCCGGAATAGCTAGTTTGACTCGAATTCAAACTTTTTTTTTTTAATAGTTCGAGTTCAAGCTCTTTATTGAGAAGAGCTTGAGTTCATACATAGATGTTCAAAACTTCGTGAGCCGTCTCGTGAGCCTTTGTTCCTATACTTAATAATAATAATAATAATAATAATAATAATAATAATAATAATATAGATATGTTAAACTAAATATTTAGTTAAACATAATAAAAATATTACTTTATTGCTAATTGTTATTATAATGCAAATAATTCTAAACTATGAGTTAATTAATTAATATGGGACAGTGGCCGCATAGTTCAATTATAATAATATCTATAATAATAAATCAAGTTAAATATTATGTTGGCAAGTAAGTTCAAGCTCAAGTTTGAGCTCTATAAATTCAATTTGAGCTTGAGCTCGAGCTTGTGGTCATGCTTAAGTTCAATATTATTATTGTTCGAGCTCAACTTAAAATTAAAATTGTTTTAAAGTTTGGCTCGAGTTCTAATCATCACACCCCTGATCATAAAAAGTTTAATAACCATCGTATGATGTATAGTATTGCTTCCTTGTTTTCAACTATATCATTGATCAAGTTTTTGAATCATACTCTTCAGTTGCATCATAATTTTTATCGAATTTGCGCTCAGCATTGATATCTTGTTTGGATTTTAAAATTTGGCCATAATTATAATAAATTTCTATAATATTTTTTCACTTTGTGATGAAAAATTACATCAAAAAAGTTAATTTTGTGGCAGATTTCAATTCCATCATAAAGTTAATAAATAACAAAGCATATACCAAAGAATGTGTGGTATAACAAAATTCATTTCAGAATCATATTTGTAATGAATTTTATTAAATTTGAGATAAATAATTTTCAGTAAAAGAGTGTTTTCTTATTGTGATTTCTCCTGCTACAAAAAGACAGAGATTGGAACAAGAAACTTAGTACAATGTGGCATCTCTCGTTGCAATTTTCAGTCTAGCAACACGTTGAATTTATGATTATGCATTATTAGATCTAGGTTTTAATGACACACACTTTGTTATGGATGGGGTGGATGCTAGGTGCTTCCCCACTGGTGAAGCACCCTAGTTGGATGATACATGTCGTCCAACCTTTAAACACTAATAATCTAATAATAATGTTTGTACACGCAAAATTGCTACACATGTCCCATTCAAGAATTTCACTTCTTCGCGATTTCAATTTATTGCTTACACATTTTTAATTTGATAGGACGAATTGAAGGAGGCACTAACAAAAAATTTAGGCATGTACATGAAAAAAAAAATTGTTACCAAATTAATTTAATAGTTAAGATAACAAATTAATTTTTTACATTTTATAGTAAATGTGAGTTTTTGAAATAATAAAATTATTAGTTACGATTAAATTCATTGCTATATAATTCTTAGTTATTAAAGTATTTACTTCGATATTGATTTTAGCTTAACCGAAGTAGGTATTTTGTAATTAACCCTTAGTCATGAAAAGTTGATTGTAGCTAATATTTTCTTCACAAATTATTTTTCCAAAATATCCAAAAAAAAAAAAAAAATCAGTCAAAATATTGAAGTTTAAAAGATATATCTTTTGATGAATTTTAGTTTAAAGGAATTATTGTTTGGTAGGTATATGGTCTTCATCCTCAGTCCTCGTCTGAATCTGGTACACGTTCCAGGCTGGCTTTTTATAATTTTGTACGCAGTGTTTGTTTCCTTCTGAATAGATGGCTCATATTAAATTCATTAGTAGGATAATTTAAATAAGAACTAAAATTTAAAGATTAGATTTAATATAATTCCTTAACAGATTTTACTATTATATAGTAGGTTGTTAAGATTTTTCTTATTGCTATATTGATTTTTTATTATTATTGATTTATTGATGTATTGTTTAAATGTTATAATCGCTTTACTAAAACATAGAATATTTTAATTATCCAAATTATTAAAAATTAATTGTGTTGTATTAATTAATTATCGTATTAACGCATCAATCTAAAACAAATAAACTGAATTGAACCTTATCTATAACCTAACTGTTAATAAATACACATACACAAAAATTAAAGAAACTAAAAATAGGTGTTAGTTTGTTTTTGATTTTTTTTTTCTTTTTCCCTTTTTTCTTTTATTTTTTAAAACCTTATAACGTGGCCCCTTTTCTAACATTTTTATACTGAAAATTTATCCAAGACATTACATTTTATTATTTCGGAAGTAGTAGAATATATAGTAAATAATAAACACAACCTACTTTGAGTTAAATAACTTGCGTGTACGTATCATATTTCAAGATTTTCACATACATTAAAATTTTCTCTTGCATATAAGCTAATAGCGTGTGCATATATATAGAAACACACGATGAACCTTTTGCGTATTTTTCTTAAGAACCTTTCGACGCCCTGTTATGTACAATTATATAGTGCATAATAATTATTTTTTTTAGGAAAAAATCGAGACCAAAAGAAATTGCAATGTAAGATGTAATTTTAATGTTATTTATCTTTTGCTATTCATAGAAGGTATAGAACTTTACCTTCACACATTTTATTTCCAGCTTATAATTAGATAATTCCAACCAAACACGAAGAAGAAAAGGGGGAAAAATTTTTTTTTAAAAAAAGCTAAAGACTACATTATATTAGATGAAAATCCAAAGATTTTTATTTTTTATTTTTTAGCATAAAGAGATATATAATTTCTATAGATTATGAAGGTAAAGGAACCTTAGAAAAGTCAGTCTGTCCAAACAAAGTACTAAAAGAGTTCACTAGAAGAAAGTACATCAAATTTGGAGTGTAGTAAATAGTAATTAAACTTCTGACATTGACCTGGGCACATTCGAAGATGATAGATGCATATTTGGTAGCTTCATGAAGTATGAATAAATATCATATGAACCACGACATAGTGTTCTAGCGGTAAAAATTCACCACTTTTGTTTTGAATACTTGAATTCAAACTTTATTTAGTACGTAAAGCTCATCACATATTATGAATGTATTATGAATTGATGGTGGCTGACCTATAATGCTGGTTCAATGAAAAGTGAGACTTTATTAACTAATGTGTTGGGGAAGGATTACGGTAACCAAGTTGGGCTTAATCTCAACGAACTTTAGCGAAAGGAACATTTCGTGGCTACTAAATTCCCTTAGTTGGGTAGTTATATTAAGTTCTCCCGATCCAACATTTTAATTATAAGAAATATATATATCTTAGATATGAAAATTGATGTTATTAGAAAAATAACGGCGATGAAAAGTCATTCACTACACTATTATCACTATAACGATGTGTAGTTTTAATGCGGATTGCAAAAAATCCGTTATGGTATATATAGCTAATGGGTATTTATTTTCTTCTTAGTATATGTAATGACAAATGATATTTCGCTTCATTAATTTTAGATAATTAGCTACTATTTTTCCCATAATAGTTCATTTTGATTTATTGACTACTATTTTTACCAATGCTATTAATTTTTTTCGTTGCTAAAATTCAATTATTTTATAGTGAGTTCAATTTCAATGTGTCCAAAAATGCACATTACAATGCATTGCGACTGTATGATTATAAAAAATAAAATAATAGTGGGTTATAATTTACGAATGGAAGGTGGATTGTTGTTGCTGCATATTGAAGTTATACATAAGGATTAAACAAATAGTAACAAAGAATATTTTAAAAAAATCATATGCAAAACGTACCACATCGGGCTATATCAATATGGATAAATTAACTAGAAATCGTTAGATACTAAATAAATATATACAAAACAAGATAGTATCTAAGATCTATTGTAATAGCATCCCAAAAAAGGTTTAAAAAAGAAAAAAAAAATACAAGAAAGTAGTTTTCTTCAATTGAAGAAAATTGAAAACATTACTACGCATTGGGGCATATGTAAAAATTTCTTCGTTCTTATGTAATGTTTTTGTAATTCATTTTAAAAATATTCCTAAGTTTCTTATCTTTATCCCTTTTGGTAATCAATTAAATTTGGACAATAGTTGTGAAAAAGCGAGATAACATCCCCTATTTCAAAATAGTGTTTCATCTCCTACTTCATGCTTTAAATACATACCACGTGTATTAAATATTTCTTTATAAAAATATTTTATAATAAATACAATACGCATGACATATATTTAAAAACACAGAATGGCAGATGAACGTGTAAAAGCATGAAAATATGACATTCTTTTTTCATTTTCCTGTACCAGCAGACATAACATATTTAACTAATACTGCTACAC
>JACFYI010003732.1:95059-124231 GCA_014898755.1 Handroanthus guayacan
TTTTTTTTTTTTTTTTTGTTTTTTCGGTGGCTTTATTAGAATATCTTGTTTTTTCATTTTGGATCTAATTTAAGCATAGGCAATTTTGTCATCTTAATATTATTTCTATATAACAACTTCACAAGATAGAGCTACGTCAACAAAATTGTCTAGACTATGGTCAACTCAAGAAAATTATAAAGAAGATAAATATAATTCAATTTTTCACTTATACACTATATATATATAATATCTCATCTTGCCTGCTGGCATTGTCTAATTGCTCACAAATGTGAACTTTATCTGTATCAATATTTGTTGACAGCGATAGCATGTCACACATATAATATTCTCATGACCAAACTTTTTCCTCTGAAAGTGTAGGTTCTTAGATATCATGTTCTTATTTTGTGTTGGTACCTTGGAGGAATAAGTCATCCCTATATGTATTAGTGTTTAATACTACACACTCGATATTTGTGCAGTATATGATTTGAATAGAAGGATATGCATCACTTGTAATTTAGTTACTAATCGTGATTGTAAATAATTCAATAGTAGTTACTGGTAAGTTGTAATGATAAAATTCAAACATGTAATAATATGTAATGATAAGGAAATTATTGGAAGATATTCGTGAAAAAAATTCCAAAAAAGGATGGTGCTTTGTTAATAACTAGTTACTGTGGCACACTTGATATGTGTGCCCAAATCTTTAATTAGATAAAATTAAAAATATTTATTATGTTAAATAATATCAATTTTCTTGACTCTTTAAATATTTTTACTTGAATTTATTATATAACTTTTGACTTACGGGCATGTAATAAGTGGTTACATAGGGTGGGTTGTGATAGTAGTTACTTTTTATATCAATTACATTTATGAGAATTAAATAAGTAATAATAAAAAAATTTTAAGAAACATGACATGAAAATACATTAGAAGTCTAGTAACACAAATATAGATAATTTTTCGGTAAAATGTAAATCTTAGTCCTCTAACCATACCATTTTTTACTTTGGTCCTATATGTATTGACTCGACAATTTTAATCCTATAAATAGTAATAATTTACAATTTATGCCAGTTTTCAGTAGCTTTAGTCATATTCGTAAGACTAAAGTTACAATATTATTACTACTTACAGGATTAAAATTGTAAAATTATTATTATATGCATAACTAAAATTGCTAAGAATGGGCATAAATTGCATATTATTACTATTTACAAAAATAAAATTGTTGAGCCAAGACAAACAAGATAAAAAAAAATACTATAATTACAGGACTGAAAATGGAAATTTTCTTTTACATATATATATATATAATCTTTAGTAGGTTTTATTTGACAAATACAACATTATGCTAGTTCTTAATTTAAAAATATACAAGCTAAGTTGATTCCTTTGAAGTAGTCGCCCCCCCAAAATATAGTAATCTTAGCATGAATACAACAAAGATTTGAAAAATTCAAACCAATATTTTGTCATGCTAGCGGAAATTATTCAAACCAATATTCCTCGTGACCACTAATTAAGTTAAAGTAGATATTGTCCTAAAAGCTGCTGATTTATTGGTTTGGACAAATTAATGAATGCGACTACTGAGTAGTGTCACACATGCAAACATCTGTACACACCCACACACGCATTATATATTTCAAATTGCATATGTGTTTTATGTGCATTATTGAGTGTTTTTTAACATAGGATAAGTTTATTTATCACATTGGAAGAATGATAAAGTGAAATGACATATTATAAAAAAATTTGGACATTTGCTAAGAAAAGAGTTGCTATCGAGTTAATTCCATAGCTATGACGACTATAAATTTTTCATAGCAAATGTAAAGTTTTGAAATTAATTATGTACAATTTTTTTTTCATAGTAGATGGTTTTAAGTTTTCATCTTCTGCCATTATATCAAGAAGGGGTGAATGGTAAAAACTCATACAATATAATACACCAGTACAAAATGCGAGTAAATTAAAATGATCTTGGAAAACATATAGCCAAAAGTTAATATGTGTAAGTAATTGAAAAAAATAAAAAAAGATAAACAAGTAAACCAAGAAACATTGACATTTCAAAATTCAAAGTTATATTGGCCAAGAAAAAGAAAATTTTCGAGTCTCCATTTCAGGAAATTGTTGACTAAATTATTGTAAAATTTCTATTCTCCATTTCAAGAAATTGTTGACTAAATTATTAAAAAGCAATAGTAATATGGGTTAGGTCTGGAAAAAAGACAACACACGCTCAAAATATCCTTCAAAATTGGCTTAAATGATATGATTGTTGTTAGGATCCGAGTCTTTTTACTTAGATCGTAACTTGACCCAATATTGACTTGATCGTCCAATCCGACACACCAAGCATTGATTACATACTCTGGAAGGCCTTGAGATAATGCAACATATTCTCGTACAAATAATACATTTTGTTATAAAGGGTCGTTTATCATCAATGACGACAATTTTTGCATTGCAGAAGAAATTTTACAGCTCATGTGTTAACGAATACGCAACAAGTCACTCTTTTATCGACTAGTATTTGAGATAGCATATTGTATTACTCCCATTGAACATAGACTTCATAATATATCATCTTAATATGACCTCTTCCCCTTATCAAATAGGTAGTTAGCTTGAACTGACACGTCTCTTTGTTGAATTTTTCATCCTTGGCTGTAGTTGTAGTTGAAGGTTGAATTAACTTCTTTGTTTGGCTAAATTTGATTTTTTTTTCTTTTTTTTTTTTTTTGATGAAACAATTTTTAAGTATAATACGTGGGGAAGGATCTATATGTACCGAACCATGTAATATGTTTGATGCAATGTATAAATTAGATTGAATTTTTTGATATAACATAAGCAACAATGAATATTTCCTATGACTAGAAAATTACTGTTTTATTTCTAACGTGTGAGAACGTGGTAAAAGAACCTATGATATTAATGTAGTTCTAAGACATGTTTAATTTTGAGAATCAATGGGATTTGGTCCTTGAATCTTGAAGATTATGATTGAGATTATCGCAAGAATTATTTTTTTTTATCTTTTTCTTTTCTATAATTTTTTTTGATAAATCACTAGAAATTCTGTACACAATTCCTGCATATATGTAAAATATTATTTGAAATTGGTTGTGAATAAGTGATTGTTATTAAAATATATATATATATATAATGATTACGGTTAGAGGATAAAGTTGAAATTATGAAAATTGGTATCAGAACTGTAATTTTAGATACCAAAAGGGCTTTCTCTTTATAATAGTATAGATACTGTAGTGATATTGACACTATAGAACATCACATCCAAGTTGTTGACCATTAATTGTCATTATGCAAAATAATATTTCAAAGAGGAAACACATACAAATTTGAAAGGAAGAATGTGGACTAGAAATAAAGTAGAAATGTGAACATTAACTATTAAGAATGAACAAGTTAATGGTAACCTCAATCAATGTTGATTATGGTTAATTGGTACAAAATAAGACAACTTTTCACATAATTTTGTGGAATTAGATCTAGCATTATGTGATTTTGAAGCTTTAAATTATCATCATCTAGCTATAATTAATCTTCAATCAGACACGGACCCATTACTTAAATCAACCGGGAAAAAAAATGTTAGAGAATGTATAGACAGGACAAAATTACCTTCACAGCTAATTTTTTTTTTTATTTCATTAAAGAAAATATCAAAACAATTACGGTAGTGCTTTGATGCTGCACAAATAGCATGATGATGTTACAAAGATGTATTTTTTACTTTTGTTTTCTAATTTTTTGACTTCTCCATCATTTAGGGTTTAAGTCAAAGAATTATCTTTAGTGCATTCAATATGTAAGTCCACAAGAGAATCAGCTAGATCGGCAATCCACGTCGAGAAAATGAATAAATAAAATAAAATTAGATATATGACTAGGATGTGGCATCTGAAGAAATTATGTGAAGTTAATTCAAGAAAATAAATAACATTAATAGCTGTGATACAAATATCTATAAGGGGGTATACGTAGTAAATGTAGTAAGAATCAATTAACGATTATTCTTAATATAGCAATTCCATTTTACAACAAATGACATAATTGTGATGAAGTTTTTCTTCCGAATCTCAACAAAAGCACGTGAATGTTCATATATTTTCAGTAATATTTAATTTCTGGAAACAGTTAAATATGGTATAAAATATTAAAATTGACAAATATTTGGTAAAATTTATATTCGATGTGTTTCTTTGACTTTTTTCCACTCCCAAACCCAACTGCACATGTTTAAACAATTTCTTTTTTCACAAAGAAGAAATATATATATATATATATATATAGAAGATGGAGGAAATTTCCTTTTCCATACACGTCAAACAAAGACGTGTAGCACACCTTGCAAAAGCGACGAAAGCACGAGACTAAAACCATCTTAAATGCAAAAGCCGTTAAAACTGAATAAATAAAAGGGACAATTAGCTCTATATCTTATACGAAAATATTTTTTGAGATTTGGATAATTATTATTACACTTTTATTATTACTTTAACAGACACATAATTATAATTACGTTCATTGAAATTTCAAAATATTATAAGTAAACCCTTTAAATGGGGATATAATTATAATTATGTATTAGCTTAGAAACTAAGAGTAAAAAATATAATGATAATTTCAACGAATGTTTTGATAATTATACTAAATATCGAGAGTTTTTAAGTTGATTATCCATAGATAAAACCCCGTTTTCTGTTATCGGGAAATGAAGCTGGAGGTGAACCCGTTAGTGCGTGATGAAACATCTACACTATATATAAAGCATGAGCATACTAGGTAGTTATTGTGGTATGTTTTTGAGTTGATGGACAAAAACAACCCTATGGTTAAAGATAATTACAAAATAATTGTGGAAAATATTGATAAAATAATTTTCTTTAACTTCTCTCTCTCATATTCTTTTCCATTTTTTTGTAATTATAAATTTTTTCTTTCCAACGTAATTTTTTCCCAATTTATCTTTCGATTCATTATTCTAAATAATAAATTCAAGAAAAAATATTATTATTATTATTACAAATAAATAATCATTTTTTATTTTATAAATAAAAAATTTAGACACACACCGAATGTGTACAATTGCTAGTTTGCAATAAAGGAAGCACGTAATCATGTGCCCAGAAAGCGCGGAATTACCTAGTATTGCCGGTCAATTTCTTACGCTCAAGGACCAAGAGGAGAAGGGAATGATCCCGAACCGGAATCTCGATTCTCTATGTACCTATAGCACAAGCGCGCCATGCGCATCGTAGACACCTCCGTAACATATTTTTTTTTTTTTTTTCAAATATGGGTATGACAAAGTCAAAATAATTGGGATTATCAATTGACTCATGGGTTTTTGGGAGTATAGTCTCATTAATTTTGTTCATGTTTTTGTTAAATTTCAAAATTCAAGCAAATGGAAAAATCCTAAGTCTGTGCACCATAGTGTTGATATTATTGCTTAACCATAAGATATACGCTTTTTATGAGGTAATTTGACCCTATTTATCAAATTCAAGATCAGAATAATTATAATTGTTAAATCACCTATGATTAACAATTTTTAAATTCCGATACATCAACACTAGTTACTTTGTCAAAATTGTAACTCCTTTTTATACCTTAATATTTTAAAATTTTCAACATTTATTTGCATTAAATTATAAATTAAAGTCTTGGGGGTTTATGTGGGCCTAATCTTAACAACTGTAAACCCCAATCGTGTGAAATTTCAAATCATAGATTTGACTTGAGAGGATCCCATCTTCACTTAATCCGGCAAAAATATAAAGGCTTTATTAGAACTTATATGACAAACATACCATGTAAAAAATAAATAAACAAATAAATAAATTACAATGATTACTAGGTCCATCTTGATCAAGGTTTATTTATACAATGATAATTCATTTCATGGTATAAGCAGTGAAAAATGGATCATAAGGATTTAACAAGATTAGTCACATACACGCTTTGTTGAAAATGAACACAAAGAAGAAACCAACAAAAGGTGCATGCTTTTTATGTGCATCATGAGTTGGCAGCCAAACTCCAAGAATAGTCGTATAGTGTGTAGAATGTTCTTGCTTGCATAACTAAGAAATGCATCCTTCATTTTTAATCTCGACATGAATTTTGGTCTACTTACAGAAAGAATTGTACATTCTAGAAAATTACAATAATACCCATATCATTAAATCAGTTTAAGAAAAATTTGACTAGAATTTATAAATTATTTTAGTTAGACCCCTTACAAATCGAAATATAGACAGAAATATTAGGAATAAACTCCCAGTTAATCTAGTGACAGACGGTGTTCAGGTAATTATGCTTTTAACTTAATTTAAAAACATGGCTTAGATGATGGGATAAGACTCAAATAATGCAAGCTATAGCTACAATAAAGTGTAGCTTAGGAATGTACTTATCTATTTTCCTCTCTCTTCCCCGAAGAACAAAAGGAATTAATTATGGAAGAGGGCAGGAAGCGGCTAATTAATTGAAGGCTTAAGCAAACAGAAAGTACTTAGGACACTGCTACAATTGAGACAGGCAAATTATATGTAGCATGAAAGTTTTGTGTCTAAGTGAGTCATAAAAGAATGCTCCAAATCACAATAACAAATTTGCCACAAAGTCCCATCCATATTCACAATCAAGCCATCCACTTTGTTGCTTCTCATCGTCACCCTAACCACCCACGCTTCCCCCACCCCCACAAGCACCCCCTTTCCCCTCTATATAAATCCCCTCTCTTCAGTCTCCCAGTCACAACTCCCATACTCTCTCTCTCTCTCTCTCTCTTCCTCCCTCCCTCCCCCCCCTCCCCCTCTCTCCATATATATATATACACATATATATTATATAGTTTCAATCTTTGAGAGTCAATATAATGCCTGAGGAACCAAAGGAAACTGAGTGGAGTAGGGTGGATGAGAACAACAAGAAAAAGCTTGAGTTTATTGAGGATGTTACTAAGAACGCTGATGATGTTCAAAAGCGTGTTCTTGCTGAAATCTTGTCCAGAAATTCTCATGTTGAGTATCTACAGAGGCATGGCCTAAAAGGGAAAAGTGATAGAGATAATTTCAAGAAAATTATGCCTGTTATCACTTATGAGGACATTTTGCCTGATATCACCCGCATCGCTAATGGCGATGTCTCTCCTATTCTCTGCTCAGAGCCTATCACCGAGTTCTTGACAAGGTAATAATAATAAATATTTGCAATCTTTAATGTGTAGTCTTTTTTGGTTGTAAGAAAACGGACAACATTTGTCATGGATTTGTACCACAGTGCTAACGGGTTTAAATAATTAGGATCAGAATATAATATGAATGATGGAACTTACGACATATTTGTGATAAAGGTAACTGCATTTTATCCTTTTGTGAAAGACCAAATCTCTATGTGAAAAAGGTAAATAGTCACCATGTTGATCTGCACTTTTAAAAAAGAGGCATTTTAGTTTCATTCATGAGAAGACAACGAGCTTCATTTTCGGAAACACAAGGAAATTGATCCCTATTATTTTTTTTATCTTTCACAAGGAGTAAAATACAATTTACCCTTGTGATAAGTTTCTATAATTAAAAGAGTTTAGTTGTGTGGCTGGCTTTAATTATGTCATATAACTAATGTAAAAAGGCATATACGAATGGATTTATGACATGAAATTTCACAAAACAGTTTTAGCGATGAATTTTGCTAAATCTGCCATGAATTTTTCAATGGTAAAGAAGGTATTTTCTTATCATTTTAGACTTTATTACATGAGATTCTATCATTCTTGCATGTGGGCTTTCAAATGTTGTCTTTTCAATGATGGGTTTTTTTTATCTTTTGTGTTTTTTAATGAAATATGCAGTTCTGGGACATCTGGTGGGGAAAGAAAAATGATGCCCACAATTGAGGAAGAGCTAGAGAGGAGGTCATTGCTTTACAGCCTTCTGATGCCTGTGATGAGCCAGTTTGTTCCTGGTTTAGACAAAGGCAAGGGGATGTATTTCTTGTTCATAAAATGTGAGACTAAGACCCCTTGTGGTCTACCCGCTCGCCCGGTTTTAACTAGTTATTACAAAAGTTCACATTTTAAGGACAGACCTTTTGATCCTTACACAAACTACACCAGCCCCAATGAAACCATTCTCTGTCCTGATTCTTACCAAAGCATGTACTCTCAAATGCTTTGTGGGCTTTGTCAAAACGAGGAAGTCCTCCGGGTCGGGGCGGTTTTTGCCTCCGGTTTCATCCGGGCTATCCGGTTCTTGGAAAAGCACTGGACCCTTCTTTGCCATGATATCCGAACCGGGACTCTTAACTCCTCTTTAATCACAGATCCCTCAGTGAGGGATGCAGTTATGCGGATCCTCAAACCCGATCCGTCTCTGGCAGATTTTATCGAGTCAGAATGTCGTAAGGGGTCTTGGGAGGGGATTATTACTAGATTGTGGCCTAATACTAAGTATATAGATGTTATTGTGACAGGGACTATGTCACAATACATTCCAACTCTTGACTACTATAGCAATGGCCTACCCCTTGTGTGCGCTATGTATGCTTCTTCAGAGTGCTATTTTGGTGTCAATATTGACCCTCTTTGCAAGCCCAGTGATGTTTCTTACACCCTGATTCCGACGATGGCCTATTTTGAGTTCGTGCCGGTTCATAGAAACAATGTTAAATCCCTCTGTGAGAAAGAACAACAAGAATTGGTTGACTTGGTTGATGTCAAGCTTGGGGAGGAATATGAGCTTGTTGTCACCACTTATTCTGGTAAATTATCTTATCTAATTTCGTTATGCATCATTTGATGGGGTAGATAAGGCTATGTTGGGGCATATAGGGGGCTATCAGAACTTAATATCTTGTTTGATAAAGTAGATTAGAGTTACGGGTCCAACCTAATATTAACACTTAGCCCCTCACTATAAATTTAATTATAGGCCATTATAAGTTTGAGGTTAGGGCGCAATTATTTGAGAGAAATTATTTCATTACGTTCCATGTGGTTTGTGAAATTAACACCCTGTGTTATTGATTCAATTGAAGGAAAACTTAGTGGAACATAACTTTGATTTGGAAATTATAATAACACCCCATAAATACCAATTTTGACCTACAATCCTAAATATCTCAATTGCCCACTACTACTAACATACCTTATCCTAGCCAAAAATTTGACAAATTTTTTTCTTTACGAATTATGCAGGGCTATACCGATATAGAGTCGGAGACGTACTACGTGTGGCTGGATTCAAGAACAATGCCCCTCAATTCAACTTCATTTGCCGCAAAAATGTTGTCTTGAGCATTGACTCTGACAAAACCGATGAAGTTGAGCTACAAAATGCTGTAAAAAACGCAATCAATTGTCATCTGAAGCCATTCAATACTCGTCTAACCGAGTACACTGGCTACGCCGACACCACAACAATTCCGGGCCACTACGTGCTCTACTGGGAGATTAATGGGTCATTTATCTCGATTCCTCCATCAGTTTTTGAAGATTGTTGTCTCACAATCGAAGAGTCACTCGATTCTGTATATCGTCAGAATCGAACTTGTGAAGCGATTGGGCCCCTAGAGATCAAAATTGTGGAAAATGGAACCTTTGATAAGCTAATGGACTATGCCATTAGTTTGGGGGCTTCCATTAATCAGTATAAAACGCCAAGGTGTGTCAAATTTGCTCCCATTGTCGAGTTATTGAATTCTAGAGTTGTGTCTAGTTTTTTCAGTCCAAAGTGCCCAAAGTTTAGTCCAGGCCTCAAGCAATGGAACAATATTATTGATTGACGATTTTAGAGTTTTTGTAATCATTTTGTTGTTGCAACTTCATTAATTTCCTTACTTAGGTTAACCAATCATTTTTATCTTCTTCTTTTTTTGGTTTAATTATTAATTTTTAGTTTATTAATGTAGAATCTTTATGAATAGCAATGTATAAAAAGAGTTCCTATTCCGAGGACTAGTTTCTTTAAGAATTTGTGGTCCATATATATGTATTATACAGTATTGTTTTATAAATATAATATTTATTTAATAAGATGATTTCATGGTTGAAAGATTCTAATTTTAACAATAGTTATTTCGAAAAGTAACGTTAATAAGTTGAAACTCGTTGCAAAATTATCAATCATATTTAAAGTAAGAGTCACAATTTCAAGATATATGACTATTTGAAAGTTTTGTTAATTTCCTCCATGGTTAAAAAAAAACAAAAAAAAAAAAAAAAAAAGAAGAAGAAGAAGAAGAAGAAGAAAAAAATTTCACCGATTATTCCGATTGGAGATAACTTAAAACTAATTAAACTTGTGATAGCTCAAAGTCTCACAAAAAGAAACAACTCTCATGGGATGTGTTCTAATAAACTACAGGTTAAATTGTATTTTATCCTCTTGTGAAATATGAAGTGAACATAAAATTTGTTGTGAAAAATAATAGGCACTATGTTAATTTGGTTTTTAGAAAATGCATTTTAATCCTCCTAATAAAAAGGTAATGAGCTTCATTTTTAAAACTACATAAAAGACTGATGCTTACCGTTTCTTACTTTTTCACCCATTTCATTATTCACGGGTCGTAAATTGCAATTTACCCTTTAACAAACCACTGCAATAGAGATTAAATCCCAGTTGGATTTTCCATGCTTTTTAATATCTAACAATATATTGTAAAAGCAAAGCCACTTTATGTCTCTTTTAGTTAAACCACGGTCGAAGCAAAGCTTTATCATACTTGCCAAAAAGGGAGAGCATTTTTATATACTGTCTTCAAAATAAGGTAATTGGTAATTATAGCCCTAGCAAGCATTCAACTCTATAGCATTCTCTAGAGTTGGCTATGGGACGGATAGGAACGGATTTTATCACTATCCGAACCTAGCACATAGTATTTTTTAAGTTTGAAAACCCGTCTAGATTTACAGATTCTATGGTTCAGAACATGCACCCTATCCACCTTGTAATAACATAACCTGTGCTCTACCTGCCCCTGCTCATACCTTTTTTTTTTAATTAAATACATTAAAACCCGATATATAATTCATGAAATACTACTATATTATAATCTAACTACAAATCATGTATTTTTATTTTTTTTTTGAAAAAATCATTCTTTCAAAATAAAATATACATGAAAATTGATCAAAAATAATATATTTATCTAATATATTTTCTAATATATATGTATATATCTTTTACAATATATATTGAGGCAGGGCGGGCCTTAACCCGAATCCCCCCTCCCTACTGCGAAGCGGATTTTCAACTTGTCTCATACGGGATACGACGAGTTAAGTATCCCTAAGTAAGATCTGAATTGTCTGCTCCATTCTCTCCTCTCAATTTTTCTGTTAAAAGTAACTAAGATAAAAAAGCAACGCCACAAAGCCAAGGACCCACATGAAGAATAAGGATTAACTGAAGAAAAGTGTACATTTCTTTGAATCCAAACTTTGGATAATCCTTTTTCTTTTTTCTTTTTTCTTTTTTCTTTTTTGTATTAAAAAATAAAAAATTTTGGATATTATGTCAGTGATTGACACAGTAACGCTTCAACACGGATTTCCTGATTTTAAATTTTTTCCACCAATATATATTTTCATATATGGTGAGGATCGGAATATTCCTCTAGCCAATAGACCAAACTCGGGTCGAACCTATCTTGCAAGCACAACAAAGGCATGCATTAGGTCATTAGTAGATGCATTCCCTGATAATCTTTCAAAATTCAAGTCAGTGATGTGATCAAGATAAGTATAAGGGGAATAGCAAGATAATAAAAATGAGTGTTTTATGCATATGCTTCCAAAATGATCAAGAATTCACCGCTAAGGGGTTAGACTTGACGACCAAGATATATCCTTAAATCAAAATTTATCATTCTTGAAGACCAAAAGTACTTCTTAATCAACTTCTAAATTTAGGAACCAGATATATTTACAAGGAAATATTATTTCACACGTGATATATATTTATAATATAAAAAAAAATAAAATACCATTTTGCGATAAAGGATTCTAAATACTTAAACTATGTCTGGTACAAAGATTTAGGTGAGGAAAAGAAAAGAAAATGTTAAGAAAAATAATTTTATTTTTTGGTTAGTGAGGAAAATATTAAGAAAAAGAATATGAGAAAAAATTTAGTTTAATTGGGAAAAGTTATTTTCCTCACAAAATGGTGAGAAAATATAAAGAAACAGCTTATCAAGGCCTTTCTCATCCTCCACCACATTTTAAATTTTCTTTTCTTTGGTTTTTTCTCCAATATTTTCTTTGAATTATCGAACAAACTTGAAATTTTATATCTATTTTCTTTTCTTTATTTTTTTTGACATTTTTTTTCCTTATCAAAATTCTTAAACCAAACAAAGTATTAGTTTTCCTGTCCAGACCAAACAAAATCGTTTTTTTTAAGAGGTAGGGTTCTTTAGAATATGGTCATTCATGCAACAAAACCAGCAAAAGAGCATCTAAATATGACCATCTATGGATTCCTTTGCGTGCGGGGCCCACATCCTCCGAGACAGCGTTAAATCAGGGAAAAAGTCATGTTTGCAGGAGGGCCATGGCCTATAATCCGCCGCGTGTCCATTGACCAGCCGTGGCACTGCATTTTTTGTTTTTTTGGGGACGAAATGGCGTGGCACTACAATTTTTTTTAATAAATAAAATAATTTCATCAAATAATAAGCAACAATCATGAAATTACAATGAAATTACAATGGAAAGACAAAAAGAAAAACAAAATATACAAACTAAACATCCAAGAAGGCGGCTTAAACAATAGAAACTCTAAACAAAGGCCTAAAAAATACATTGAAGTTAAAACAAGAAGAACACGGGAGTGTAAAACGCCTTGACCATTGACGTGAGGGATTTCAAGTCTTCCAAAGAGTTCTCTATTACAATGAAAGAAAATAACATGATAATTCATTATCATTTTTGTAGAAAAATGACCTTGAAAAATACCCCTAAAAAGAGTTTCTTCTTCATTCTTGGTATTGAAAAGTTTGACAAAACTTAAATCACAATGCCGCACACCCAAATCAAATGATAGATCTAAAAAAAAAATGAAGAAGAGGCGAAATGAAGAAAGAGTGATGGATGTGGAGGACAAAGATAAAAGACAAAAAGAGAAAAAAGGAGAAAAAGTTCTTCGGAGAAAAATTGGACCGCCATGGAGACGGCGGCGGGCGGACGGGACCTCCAAGATGGAGGATAAGACACCAGCACAGAGCAGAGAATGGAAGAAGGGTGCGCCGGCCCTAGGTGAAAAAGGGCGGAAGAGTAGGCGTGGCACTACATTGCTCCTGTCCTCACATGGCAAACGATAAAGCCGGAATCGTTTAGAAACAAAGAATACAGCAATCCACGTGGATTTTTAAATGGGTTTTGTGTAAAAATATTTTCTAAAAATTATTTAGTTTATTACCCCCCAAAAAAAGTTATTTAGTTTTTCTTTTCTTTTCGGATACTTAATGCAATGCTAGCATTAACTGGAGCATGTGCTTAAAATAATAATAATATAATTTTTTTTGTAGCCAGGTAAAATGTATACTTGATTGACACATATTTTCTAATTAAAACATGATCATTCATGTATTCGATATTTTATCTATGCTATATTACAATATATAAAGTAAGAAATTTTTCTAAGTAGTTATTTTAGTGATATATTTTCATATGTTATACTTCAAATACCTATAAAATCGTTTTATTCATGTCTTAGCATCTTATAGTGGTATTTTTCAACAAATATGCAAAACACATCATCATTTATTTTTTCTAAAAATTGAAAAAAGAGTATATTATAATCAAAAGCATTTTATGTATGGAAATCGCCAAATTATCTACTCTAAACCAACAAAAAGTAAATAGAATTCTAGCTTTCCTTTTGCTTTTCTATTTTGTCAATATATAAATATACAAAAATACCCTCATTCAGGTAGCTTTAACAAATTTCAATTTACACACGGTTGGGTGGGACATAAAATTTTTGTCTTACAATTTTCTATTATAAATAACTTACAATGCTCATGATTGGCCTTTACGTTGTTTATGAAATTATAAATTATTATTGATTAATTATAGATAATTACAATATAAGCAAAGTTTACAAGCATTAAAAAAGGATTTTGGCAACTTATTAATTTTTCGGTCACTTTTTAACTTTCTGGAATTAAGTGCAAATAGAAGCAAGTCAAATAAATACTAGTAGCTCATTTAGTATTCCATATTGAGTTATAGGATAACCCAGTTCCGTGGTCATCCCCTACTATTTATTTTACAATTATTAATATTACCTCTTCCCTTTAAGATTAATTAGTATAGAATGATGAAATTTTAATATTATCTGTAACATTGTAAAACCTAAATGAAATGCACTTCATGAAATATTATGTTAATATTCTTCACAAATTAATAAGTCTACCAACCCCATAACTAATTTATATATTTATACAAATTAGTAGGAATACAAATTAATATAGCAAATTAAATACGATATATAAAAGAGTCCTTAATCTTTTAATTTTTTTTTTTTAAGGGCAATGATCAAATTCACTAAGATCAAGGACTTGGGGTAGAGAGAGCTATGCATAATCCCATTTCTTGTGACATGGAGACAGTTTTACGCACTTCCTTAGCTCTTCCACATTCACAAAATTCTCTTGTATCTTATACTTACCACACTAATTTTTACACAACTTATCCATATACATTTCATTTTTATGATAATACCAAATACAACATTTTTTAACCATAAAATGTTTAAAATTTGAATATAGACTGAAAATATGACCAGAACAGGTACAATTGTACTTGGTTTAGGTAATTTCCTCTAATACCCCTTGAGGTTTTGAATAATCACATTAACATTCTTGCTATTTGTTATTAGTGCAGTTAATAGAACATTTTATGGATTTTGCTAATGTTACAAACCGATTTCCTGAATAAAGGGTGCGCTTATAAATGTTTCAGTCAAAATTAGATTTTAAGGGATCTAGCAATAATATTACACAAGTTTTGCTATGTTTTTCATCAAGTTTGAACCATTGAAATAAAATGTTACTGTAATTTCCCAAATCACAAGTAATATTTTTATAATTGGGCCACATCTTAGGTGGTGTTAGGAGTAATTATCACTATTTCATGAGTAAATCTCCCCCCTTCCTATTGGAAACTTATCTTGCACCAGAATTTGATATAATCTATACTTTGAAAACTTTAATATCTTCTGTTCCATTTCATGTTTGTCATCTGTTCAATTATGAACACACGCCAAGCACGCACATGTTTTCTTGTCAAATTATTTATCTAACGAATGCTTTTCATACACGTTTTTGCATTTATGTGAATTATGTACAAACAAATAAAACATGATTTGAAATAAAAACTAAATAACATAAATGAAATTTATACATAATTTTTTTTAGGAATTTATGAGAGAAGTGTTGTCATCATCCTCATATATATGCAATAATGGCGAAAATGAGGGGTTTGAATGCGATTGATCGAATTAAAAGTTTGATAAAGGAAGTCAGTTTCGCTTTTAGGAGACAATCCACCCAACATTGAAACAGACGGCGATGGCGACTCTCGTTAACGCCGTTAAATGCTAATTAATAATGCTGCTATTATTCTTAAACCTGCTAATTCTCAATAATTGCTTCATAATTATTGAGATTAGACTTAAAACCAGTAGCACCGTACGTACGTGCGCGCTCATTAATCTGCAATTAGGAAGCCGATAATTGATGCTTAATCCTTCTTTAATTAATTAAAGTTGTGCTCATTAAATAGGATGCTCGAAGATTAGGAAGATAATAGAGTATTAGGCGTTAAGTCCTTAGATAATAGGTTTTGTCTTCGATAATGTAATGCTAATTCAGATATTAACACTATGTTTGCTTTAAAGATTTTGAGGAGGAAATATATATATATTATTAATATTGATTTTTACATCCAGACATAAGTATTCAAAGCTTGATCTTGGTGAACATGCTGAATTAGTTATAGAAAATAAAAATAAAATAAATTATGAAATTTTAAATTTGTTTGATTACGAAGAGAATATTGAGAGAAAAAAAAAAACAGAGAGAAGAAAAGTTATAATGTACCTATAAAAACAATAATTTTCCCCATATACGTCAATGTTAATAAACATAATGTGAATTATGCATTTTATATTTCTATTGGATTGAATTGTCTAGCGTGTGTAAGTATTTCTAACAAAAGTTTTTTAGTTTTTAGATGGAAGTTGATGATTTTCATCTCAATAACATAATGTTATTCTTATCTATAATCACATAATTATGATTATTCTATCAATTAAAATGGTGGTTTCAAATAAATTCATGAAAATTTTCCCACTTTTGTAAATTATTTACTTTGAACTGTCTACAATCAAAATGGCTTTATTAAGGAAGCCAATATCGGAAAGCATGCGCCAAAATAACCAAAAGGAAAAGAAAAGAAAAGAAAAGAAAAGACAAGACAGACTATTATATTTAATTTAGTGGTAAAAAATTCAGCTAAGCCAGAAAGATATCCACCAAATTCCGGGAAATATTTCCCCAAAAAAATCACGTGAAATTGTCACATTTTGCTGTGGAGGCACTGTGGGGTTCATTATTTAAAAACAAGATTAGGACTACAATTAACTTAAATTAAGCTGTGGACTTTTTCCCGAGACTAGCAATCATCTTTGTTTTGAATAGGGGGCAAATTTATAAAATTATATCCAACAATCAAAGAAAATCGCTAAATATTTTTGAGAATTCGCATTTTTTATATATGGGTCCAGATTCGACCCGATCCAATCTGTCTAGTGAAAACCGTTTGATAAAGACACGTAGCACCAATTTTTATAGTTGTCAGACAAACATTATAAGTACCGATTCGTAAAATCCTAATATGTTATTCATTTATTCTCAGTATTATTTTTAACTCAAGTATAAGAGGGTCATTGCTGCAACAACCACCATAAGGCCTAATGTGTTCTTTAGTTATTTTCCGTATTAAAGCCCTTTACAAACTTTTAAGATACATGATTCCAATATGACCAAATAAACCGACTCAAACATTATAGATATTGCTCTGTAAAACCCTAAATATGTCAAGTACTTTATTTATTCTTAGGTTTGTTATTGTATACGCAACTTTATATATAAATCCAACCTCTCACTTACTCAAGTATAGAAAAATCTTTGATAATTGACACAATAATCATCATAAAGCTTACGTGTTCTTTGTTTTCAAGATTAATTCCCTTACAAACTGTAAAAGTATAATCATTCAGATTTAAACAAATAGATCGACATGATCAAATATATCCAATTTCCCATCAAATAATAGACTCCATCCATAAGAGAAGTTTGTCACGTGTAGAATCAGGACAAATTGAATCCCTTCACTCCATGCTTAGAGTCAAACGGCATTCTTGCTCATTCAAGTCAGTTACTATTCGACGATCAACTTTACGTAATCATAGACGTAATAATCTCTAAGATGTCCGAACGTGGACAGTGTGCCATCCCACACGTGTGTGGCTGGGACAAGACCACGGACAGCAGCACGTGTGGCCCCCGCCAGGAGTGTGGATTACTTATTTAAGCGTGGCTCTGACCTGCCCCCACCCAAACGCGAGGAATATCTTGCTGTCGTTCGTTGTCAGGCCTCCGCGACAAGCCCAGTAGACCCATTTTCAGGGCCCAATTACTGTGCAAGTGTTGGCTTGTTTGTGATGAATTATCCCATGAGGTTTCTGCTTTTTTTAATTTTTAACTGTTTTCTTGGTGGTGGAAAGATGAGTGGAGTAGGGTGCTTCTTTTAGATAATGCTAATTTTCAGCTATTGGGGGTATTTATTTATTTTTTTTGCTAAGATGATTTATTTGTCAAAAGAATATTAAGTCCTATAGTACAAAGCACCAAATTTATATTGAATGCAATTTCTGTATTTAAACATATAATTAATACTTAATCAGTACCTTGTTTGACTACTTGAGATCTTTAATTAATATAGTAATAAATATTTTTATGCAACAAAAAAAAAAAAAAATTTGTTTGATTATAGATTTTTCTCATATGAAAAGAATCATATTAATAAAACTTGTATGACAATAATTTTTTCTTGAATGAAAAAATTAAGGGAAAGTAATTTTGAATTTTTAGATTTTCTCTCAATTTTTTTTCAGTTTTTTTTTTCAAAAATTTCCCGATTTTAATTTTTCATTTTTTTTAAAGAATTTTTAGATTTGAATTTTCAGATTTTTTTCATTTATTTTATTTTATTTTTTTGCATAATTTTCAAATTTCTTGTAAAAGTACCAATAATCGATGTAAAGTTATTTTAAATGACATGTGCCATTCATCTAGAAGGTATGTCATGTGAGTGAAGCACAATAATACCTGATCATAGACATGCTCTATTCTCAACGCACTTTCCAAATAACTAGAAGTAAAAAGTTGTGATTAAAAACAATGCCAGAGTAGAACCTCCTAAAGGGAATATAAGGTTTTCACGAGGCTGATTTTGCACCGCCATCCAAGCACGAATACCTCCATTTAATATAATATTTTTTATGTAGAAAGTCTTAAACTCTAGATCTTTGGCTACGCGAATTCCTTGAGAAACGAAATCATAAGCATGCAGGTTCAGGGCCAAACAACAAATCAAATCCATTTTACTCATTTAAATCAATTTTTAAACCATCAATAATCCAAACCGAAATTATACCTAAAAGCCAAAGTAAACACCCCCAAGAGTATTCATCCATAAACCGTTTATTGATACAGATAACATAAAGAAATGTGACCAACATTTATTGGGAATGGCAACCCCTTCTACATGTGTTAATACTTGAAAATTCAGGCAAATTTAAGTGACGTTTCGGGTGTGACCCGTTTAGAACGAAGCGGTAACGGGTTGGGGTGTTTTTTTTATGTTATGCTTCCAGGATCCATTTTGGTCCGATATATTGACGGGCTTCAATTTTGTACCCAATTGAGCCTTATGTCTCAGCCCCCATTTAGAAGAGCTTATTTTGAGGCCCATCTTTTGAAGCAGATTACTCCGCCACAAATCAAGTAATAGACATATTGAATTAGCCCAAAAAAATAAACAAAAAAGAAGAAAAAAAAGATCTTTTAATTTATAAGATATTAGTAATTACAATTTTATAATTAAAATGGTTAAAATTGAATGTTCATATTATGGTCTTAAAAAAATAAGTTAAAACCTTAGCTACTTTGTTAAAAAGAACATATAAGATCCCACATTTTATTTTAGGAGTTAACAAGATCTCATTTGAAAAATTCTACCAAATTCTTCATGATATCTTATAAGCTCATAGACATATTATAAGATGTTTTGAAGAGCTTATAAGCTCACCAAATATCCTCTTATTTCTAAAATCTTAACATGCATCTTTAATTTAATCATTTTAATTATAAAATTGTCATTGTTGATGTCTTATAAGTTAAAAAAAGGTCTTATTTTATTTAAATACTTTAATGATATCTTTTTTGTAAAATATGATCTAACACTTTAAAAAATTTAAAAATATCTTATAAGACATAGAGGCTTATAAGATGTTTTAAATAAGTTCAACCAAACAGCCTCTACAGTACAATTTACATGCACATTAAATTGATTGTAACCACATGGGCTGGAAGTACCAACAAAACGCAGACAGAAAGGGCTAGGGGAGTTGGGCTTGTTTTATTGTTGATATATTGTAAAACTATAGATCAGGTAGCCCAAATTCTACTATGTGAGGCAAGCCCAAGATCCACTAGTCCAAGGTCCGGAAGTTTTCAAGTATGAACAATACATTGGCAAAGGGTTTTTAAACAACTAAAGTATTCAATTGATTATCCGGCATAATCGAAAATAGTGAACTAGATATGAAATTAAGCATTTTGATCCTTTAAAGATTCAATCATATTGTAAAAGTCAAATAGTGGTGCAACAACATTAAAAAGATCAAAAAACAGAATTATATAAGCTCAAGGAACAAACGTTCCTAGTAAGAAGACATGCAACGATATTGGGAGATCGAAAAACATGGTTGAACAACATAGTAATATAGTGTAAGACAGTAGATCATACCAAATTCTTAGCATTTGCAATGAATGGGCAAATAGGAAATAGGTCATTCGTAATATTACTTATCGAGAGTTAGCCAATCACATTCAATAACAATTTTTAGGCTTTAAATTTTTATCAGATTTAGATTTGATATTAATGAAGCAAATTATATGAACTTCAAAATGTATTCAGTTGCGAAAATTGAATTAGATTTTTTGATTTGATTCAAATGTGACTCATTGACAAATCCTATTTTGAGATATGCATAGCATCAAATAATCATGAGGGTGGCAGAAAGCTGATGAATCAGGTGTAGGCCCTGATGCCAATAGGGCCAGCCAACTTACATTTGTCTAAAGTGAAGTTCACGAACAACTGTAAAAGGTACAGTTGTGTGTTTCATTGTCTCTGTCTCTTTCAGACAAAAAGTATTTAAGTTAGAGAAAAACAAATTATGCTTTAAAATGATTCAAAAATGATGTCATGCTTTCTGCATCCTGAAAACTAGAAACATAAATAATATGACATGAAAAATAAACAAGGATAGCGATTGGATTTGGGGCCAAACATAGCACAAAGACTTCTTTGATAATAACATCAAATTTGATAATTGTTTCAATCATTCGATTGGGTTTTTATGGATGGATAATAATTTATGCTTGAAACATATCTGATGAAGTTATACGTGTGAATTTTGTTATAGGAATAATTACATTTATATCCCTTTTGAAATAGTGAAATAGTTTGAGTAAACCTGAAAATACCCAAACCGATCTAGCAAAGTTACAACATAGAAACGAGTGGAAACTCGTCTATTATTAAGTATACAAATCTCACAAGAATTGTTTAATTCAACATCTTTGCATTTGAGATTGACCAGTGCAGGAAGCAAATTTCGGCAAACTCTCCATGCAAAGATTTTAATTTTGGGGGACAACTGACATCTCCAAATAAAGAAGAAGTCCTCATTCCTATTAGATTTAGAGCCATGAGAAATTTCAAAAACAATATGTCGAGAAACGAGAGCCAAGAGTAGGCATTGGGAACAAAAAGACCCGATTATTAGAAAATTGCCAAACTACACGATCCAAATTATCTTGAGAACCCTAAGGAATTGAAAAGATGGCTTCAACATCTAGCTCTAAGAAGACAAATTGGAGATTTGATGATTCCGTGTACAACTGGGTACATATCAAAGGTAATAGGTATTAGAGATAATAGAGTTCATGAAATGTTTAATACAGAATTAGCCAAAGTCGTAGAAGCAATCTTCTATATCACATTACTTAGGCTAATCGGGCGGAATTGGCTAACATATTCAGGATTAGCACATTTAGAAATAAGAATGATATGAGTATAATTATGCGTAGGGAGAAATTGGCCATGATTAAGAAAATTAAGCCCAAACTATGTAACATCATTAACAATAGTAGGACGGCACTTCATATTGAATGTTATTTTATTTTATTTTTTTAAAAGATAGAGACGATTATGTTTAATTAATAAATCAATGTCAATACGTTTAAATATCAAATACATGAACTAACACAAGACGAATCCTTCAAACAGAAGAGAAGCAATTATGTTCGATAAATAAATCACTATCAATACATTAATGTATCAATAATTTTGAGATCAAATACATAAATTAACGCAAGACAAATCCCCCAAAATATCATGCGATAGATAAATCTCTATATTACCATGTAGTACATATAAGTCCACATATTATTGATGCGTGATGGTAATTGAATATATAATCAATAAGTTATGAGACCTTTATCATTTGTATAAGGGTTGATTTTATATATCAAATAACTTTTGATATTTTGACATACTTAGCGTCGGTGCCTTGTCGATTGGGATCTCGTCCCCTATTTTAAAATGGTATTCCATGAGATTCCCTATTTCAAAATAATATTCTATCTCCTATTTAATATTTTAAAATCATACCAAGTGTATTACATCTTTTTTTATAAAATCATAAGATCTAGAGGCCATGGATTAAATTTCTAGTATTTTGTAGGGTTGTTTCTTTCTTTCTTTCTTTTTCTTTTTTTCTTTTAATCATATGATACGTTAGTACTAATTGTTTGTCTAGCGTATAGCATTTTTGAATGTTGTAATTGCTCATCTTCAACATATATTTTAATTCACTAAAAATTTTACAACTTTTCAAGAAAAATGTTTTAATTCAACTTCCAGCTAGTGATAGCTGAACTAGCCTTTAAAAATAAAATTTTAAAAATTGAGACTTAACTCGAACCGAATTCGGATTAAATCTCGCATCATATGGAGAGCCCTAAATAGAGATATAAGAAGAAGACGTCAATGTCTGATGCAAAGACATGCGCTTGCCCCTGGTCAAACTAATTTTTTACTCATCACCCTCCAAAGTGGACGCTAAGACTTTCAATTCCTAATATTCAAACACTAGCAAGTCAATCACAACACATGTTTCACCATAATTTTTTTTAAGGAGCTTCTATTTTATTTTATGAGAAGGGTGACAAATAGAAACGTTTTAGTATACTTTATTTAATTAATATATCAAATCAAATAATTTTTTTAATATCTTGTGATTGGATAGTTCATTCCATCTATAAAATATTAAATTAAATTATATTTATTTAATTATGGAATGAAATTGAAGGTACTAACATTAGATTTGAATCTTTGGGTCGTTTCACTGACGTTTTTATGTTTTCCACACTCTCGTGATTAGAGTTGCTCACGCAATTGAAGTAAATTGGTTTTCACTACATGTTTAATTCCCTCCATGTAGAACATCTTTAATTATCACTTTGGCGTTAATCTAGAAATTTTCAATTTTTGGATACTAATAAGATTTCTTTACTGCAATATATTTATGAAGTGAAAATAATCGGAGAAGGATGATTTTTGATAAGTTTTTTAATTTTAAATAAATAAACTGTTCGTCCATCTGATTACCAATACCCATGTAACGCCCCGGGTCACGATAGCACATTCGCCCCGTAATCCGGAATGTTACTCGCAGTCGGGATACAAACTAAAACCATAACCGGAAACTAGTAGGCTCAAATCAAACTAAATCCACCAGAAATTCATTCATGCTTGACAAGTTCATACATATTATATATCATCCAAAATAAGCTCAACTATTTAAAATTTACAATTCATAAGTTCAAAATGTAGCTGAGCTAGAATTTCAACTTAAATACAGAATCCAAAAGATCATATACTAATCAGGCTCACATCATTAGCTGATAATCCCAAGACTTAAGATCCTACATAATAATAATGTGGAATCATGAGTCACACGACCCAGCAAAACTTATCGCATGATGAGATCATCGAGAGAGTTCCAAACAAATAGCATGTCGACAAATGGACGAGAATGTGATATCAAATAGCAGTTCAGAATATTCAGAATAAACAGATCAGTCAATAACAGGTATCACATTCAAGTCATCAGGTAGAAACAGGCATTTGGTAGGTCTATCACCCTTATATCTTCAATAAAATCATATAAAATCCTTATCCCTCCAACTCTCGAAAGAGCAACAGATACAGAGAAGCACAGTCGACGTACGTACTTTTAGATTAATCCCTCAGAACCCTACCTTCAGGGGTCGTCCGGATTAATCCCACAGGTGAGGATTCATACGAGCTCGTATTGACAACCTGATGTTACCCAATTCGATACTCATATAAATCCTTTGGGTCCAACAGACAGTCAGAACAGTAGGCTATAAACAGTCAGGACAGTACAGTTATATTAGGATCAAAGTGCTATCAATACGTTTTGATTGACTATGAGAGATAGAACGGACATTTCGAAAATTTAGTCAATCTTTTTGTGCGAACAAATTAGGAATGGACTATGGATTAGAGATTTCATCGTTTTGAAAACTTAATTATGACTTGAAAAGATCGGATACGGACTCGGATTAACCAAACAAAGCCAAAATCATGTTGAAGGAAAATCTGATCAGGCGCTTAAGTGCCGGTTTGGGCGCCCAAACAACTATTTTCTCCAGTGAGTTAGGCGCTTGAGCGCCTAACTTCTGGAGTGGCTCCAGAGAGCTGGGCGCTTGGGCGCTCACTTCGTGCGCTTGAGCGCTTAAGCGCTGAGCTTTGGCTAATTTTTTTGTTTTTTTGTCTTTTTATTTTCTTTTGATTTTTGGTTCAAAATTTCATTTTTGGAGTTGTTTTATATCCGTCAATATTTCTAAAACGTCGTTTTACGATTTTGGTTAAAGATTTTTCGCTTTATAAAATCAAGTAAAAAAAAATGCCATTGAGTCTGTATTTTCCATTTTTGTTCGTTTTTAGGTTCCAAATCCATCTCATAGTCCATGATCCTTAGTCCAAGAATGTTCCAAAGCTCAGGTTTCGATTTTCAAGGAATCATCGAATGCATGAATGGTCAAGCCCAGGGTTTGTCATACATGTAATAAGGAGCACATCTCTGTATGTAACATAAGCTCAACAACATCATCAAGGATAGCATGCTTACGGACTTTTGAAATGAAATAATATACGAAGCATGGATTCAAGAACAAGGAATGGAAACCATAAGTTTTACTTGTTTGAGCTTCTAGGCTTGTCTTGATCACACGATAAAAATGTTCCAAGTATCGAGTTAACACCTAAATACATTCAAACCAAGTGTTAACTTCTACATATTCATACCAAATCACTTACTTATCAATGCTAACATTAGACTTACCAAGGTTAGAGTGATCCCTTGAGTTTCCCCCTTGGGTTACTTAGCAAAATATTAAAGATTTTGAGGAAGAATGAGGCTGCCGAGAGCTGGAGATGGAGGAAGAAAAATGGCCAAATTTCAGCTGATTTTTGATGTAGGAAAATCTGAAACCAAAACCTCATTTCATCCATGTTTTATAGGCAATTGAGTGGGGCTTGGTGGTCAAAGATTTTTCAACCAAATCAACCTACACATCCCTTGGAAAAAGGTGGGCAGCCGGCTGGAACATGCTTGGAGGGGAAAAATTTTCTGATTTCTTGCTCCCATGTATGTATATGCATATGTATATATATATCTTTAATTGTTTGACTAATCTTGGGCTTGGAATTACATGGTGAATTTGGGCTATGTTTGGCCAAAATTTTGAGCTTATAAAACATTATTGGACCGAAATTTATCGTAAAAAATCGGGTCTTCGACGAGAGAAATTGTTTTAACGTGAAACTTATTTTTTTGAAATTAAAATGTTTTTCGTTATATTGAAATCAAAATAGTTTGAGAAAATTGATGATTTGAAATCTTAATTAGGGAAAACTCGGGGTATTACAACCCACATGCTAAAATAGGTTAGCAAGTATGTGAGGTAAACCTATTTGAGCGACCAATTATATTTTCTACCATGTGGAGGACTCACCCTATATATAATATAGTTTCTAACATATCTAAATTTAGGAGTAGTTTTCTTAGTTCAAATAAATACTAGAACGAGATATAATAAATCATTTTATCTGGTCCAACTAAAAATATATAAATAAACACTACCTAAAAATATACTTCGGATAAATTAAAAAAGATGATCATTTAAGAAACGGAATTAGACTTTTAATAATTGGAACATTATTTGAAGAAGTCAAAATTGGACTCTAATACCAATTTTTCTAACTATTTTACTGCAATTAACGATATTGCCAACACTTGTTTCTTGACCATGGACTGGATATATTCAAGTAAAATTAAAATATCTATTAGCATATGAACTCTTGAGAAAAAAATTATGGCTCGTTAAGTCAGCCTTCAAAATCATGGCAGCTGACAAAGCTTATGTGGTTGGAATTGAAAATTGATATGTGACTCAATGAAGTGACATATTTGTAGGTCATACTTTTCTTTTCTTTTCTTTTTTTATGTTTTATTTTTTTTTCTTTTTCATTTTTTTTGCCCCTCCACATATCGAATAGCATCAAAATATGGAATGAATAATCACTTAATTATTTATCAATAATCACTTATCCTATGTTTGGACAAAAGGATTTAGTGCAAAAATGAGAAAGAAAATACAAAAATATAAATATTAAAATAAAAAGATACACAATTTGAAGTGTAAAAGAAATTTTTCTTAATATTTTCTTCCCTAAAATCCAAAATGCAGACGCGGGGATGCAGAGGACAACTTCTTGGAATAATTATAATTATAATATTGTTATACAACTTGAGTGTTATGCTTAATTATTGGTGTTGACTGTCCTTTCAAAAAAAAAAAAGAAGGTTACACTTTTCAAAAATGTACATTTCTTTATATTAATATAGGTCCAAAACAAGCTTATTTTAAAATACTATTAATTCTGATCAATTCAGATCGTGATATAAATAAAAATTGTATAGTGCTTGCATCTTTTAATAATTATGATAATATAAACACATATCTTTTATTATTATATCATTATGAGGATGACCCATTATATTATAAAAGTTGTGGTGACAATATTATTAATAAAAGGACTTACCGGAAGAGCCATGCGTACAATAGGATTTATATTTCTTTCTAAAAATATTAGAACAAAATATTTTTTTCAAAACACCCATTGAATTTGGCATCTTGTACTCTACTTACTTATATATCAATAGACAAGTCCCAAGTTCCTTTTTGCCTTTTTCTACCACATTCTCATATATATATATATATATAGACATACACCTACCCTCCCCATCTCAAAATTAGTATCCTTAACAGTAATTAATTCACCAAAAGTGTTCATAAAAAATAAATATTTTGAAAATAATAATTTTGAGGCTTTGGAATTATCCTTACCTTACATTTTGAAGGCTTTTCTCATTCTCACTAGCCCTCATTGTTTGTAATACACTTTATTTGATAATATTTTTTAAATAATTATATTCATACATTATGAATGCTATATGTCAATTTCAATATTTCATATATTGAAAAATTAAATATACTGACTAGAAGTCTAGAACAAGAAAAACCCTCCAAAAGATCCTATATATATATATATATATATAGTAACTAAAATAAGAAAAACCCTCCAAGCTAAAATGCATTAGAAAAATCCTCCAAATAATCATGCGATTGAAAAAAAATTTTAAACTATCATGCGGTAAAAAAAAATCCTTGTACAATCATAGGAATCGAACTCATAATCTCTTCAAAATCAAAAGTTTACCAGATTTTTATCTTGCCAACTAGAACAAAGCATTTTCGATTTGACACTAATATTGTTAACCAAACAATCATAATCAATTCGTATATAACATTTTTATTGACCCGAATGTGAAATAGGTCGTGGCCATTGAACTAGAAAGGAAGGAATGTGGACCAAAAATTGAAAAAGATCCCTGATGACCCGATCCGGTTATTCTGTTTCTTGACTCCATGTGTGACAATTGACATGTTCCCCCTTACAACATTTTAAAATCAAAAGGGGTCATCACTTGTTGTTGGAAGATTCATATCTTTGTCATCTTCTATACCTCAAGCTTATGTCATCATTACATCGTCGTTTAATATATATATATAGTTATATAATAATAATAATAATAATAATTCTTCTAAGGTGATCTGTCTACATATACAGTTAGTTTGGAACGTAACTTAGTTATGTTTCTCAACTTAATTATGCCATTTTGATTTTGAAATGCGTAATTGATGATTAATTTCTGTTGTTTTGTGGTCAAATTTTTACTTGATTACCAAGTGATCTATTTATTTGAATTTTTGTGCAATACATGGAGGTGACATAACCATTACCAAAAAAATAATGTAGTATTTACTCTTTAGTTAATTTTTGTGAAATAATAGGGAACGTTTTTATTATGTGTCGATAAGGTTTGGAGAAAAAGGATGCTTTTTGGGGTTGGGTTGGAAGAACGTGATTAAAGTTTATTTTTATTTTTGCGTGATAGGTAAAATTTATTTCGTGTATGAAAATCATGCCCAATTTGAAATAATTTATTGTTAATATCAAATGAATTACTTTATTTTTGTGTGATTAGGTAAAAAAAAAAATTATTTCATATTATTTTCACATAGTTATATAATTTTAAATATAATAAGTGATGTTGCATGTTCATAGCATGGATAATTTTCAAATTTTAGCGCAAGTATTTTGGAGAGGGCTCATTTCCCCTCTAAATAGGATATATGTTTGGGAACATTCTCTCAGCCTAAAATGATACGGGAGAATATGTAACCAAGCATTTAACATTTACTTTTCGTTTAAATCAATAATTTGGTATTATGTATTTTTCATTTTGGCAACATAACTACTGTACTTGATTATTCTGTTTTGGATGAAATAAAATTACATCCCTGAGTTTTGGCGTTCCTATATGACCCTCTTTGTTTAAAAAATAATACAAACGTTGCCTGAAATGAGTATGTTATATCTAAACCAAACAGAAAAGTTGAAAAGATAAAAAAAATAAAAATAAAAAAAATAAAATAAAAATAAACAAAAAAAAAAAGAAAAAGAAAAACCTATATTTCACGAACTGCCAGAAAATTAAAAACATTAATAAAACTGAAAATGACAAATGACCGATATGACCTTGTGTCTTCCAATACCAAAATGTAATTTAATTTGATGCCCTTGATCATAAACAAAGATGACATTTGTTAGAATCTCACATCACAAAAGTATATAGTTTTGGTCTCCTTATATGGTCTTATATATTCCTCACTTCACAAGTTAGCTTTTAAAATTGAGTTAGGTCCAAGATTCATTTTTAACATGATATCAAGAGTCAGATTCATTCCTGATATTGAGTTATTGAATATTATTCCATACTCCAAATATTTATTCTTGAGCATGTGTTGTTTGTCTACCTGTTCATATTATTCCACGTTCCAAATATTTATTCCTGAGCGTGTGGGAGTGTGTTAAAATCCCACATCGAAAAAGTGTATAGTTGTAGTCTCCTTGTGTAGTTTTGAATAATCTTTACTTCACAATCTAACTTTTTGAATTAAGCTAGGTTCATGGTCCAAATTTAACAACCTTTTCCATCTTTCCATAGAAAAAAACCCTTCACCTACATAATAACTACCCTTCATCGTCCCATC
>JACFYI010003732.1:126976-137043 GCA_014898755.1 Handroanthus guayacan
ATAAAGTATATTATAATAAAATCAAAATTATTATCAATTAAAGAATAACAATAGTAACGAAATGAGGTCATTATCGCTTAATACATAAATAATAGGGCTTGGAAAATATATTAAAAATATATTACACATTTACGCCACATGTTTCGGGGAAAAAAATCTAAGCAAATGGGACAATATTATTTTAATAACAATTTAATATCAAATTGAAAATTGAGGAGTCTAAGAAGGTGTGAACGTTACATTGGTGGGTGGGTGGACTTCATCACTGATTAGCTGAAGAAATAATTAGTTTTAGGAATGTTTTGCTTTGTAACACTGTACGACGTCGCCTTCGGGCGCTGACTCTCAGGTATTGCGGGACATCCACACCCGCACGCGCAGCAGCCGCGTGGAGCCCACTCGTTGACTTTTTTCCGTTCTCCAAAATCAGAAGGCAGGTCAAACCGAGACTGACGGCACCGTTTTGCAGTCACCCTGTCCCTTCCGTCCTACTTACCACCACCGCCTCTTTTATATTATTATTCAAATAAAATAAGTATTTGTTGGTGGAAAATGGGAATTGAATTGACCCTTTGGACTATTTTACACCTCAAACCTAAATCTTAGGTTGATTAGTACTCTTTCCATCTCAATATGATAACTCCAATTTGACTTGTAATATTTATTGTCCCAAAATAAAAAGTCATGTGATTTGAAAAGATAGAATAAAATTTAAAAATATACACAAGAAAACATTCATTCACCCCAAAAAAGATTTGTAATGAATGGGATTCTGATCATAAATATCTGATATTTGTGAAAAATTTATTATATATTACTATTTTAAAGAAGAGAAATATATATATGTATATATGAATGATATATCACTTGGGATGGTTTTGTGATAAAATTCTCTAGTAGTTTTTCAATTTGTACAAAAGTAATTAGTTTCGTGAAAGATTTCAATTATGTGTTAGAAATAACATGGTACAATGAATATACTAATAAGAGTATAATGCAACACACCACTTTAACCTATAAGTCATTTGCACTTTTGCCCCCTAATTTCTCCTAATGTGCGATTAACTTTCCCATGATTGCAAAATGTTCGATTTTAGCCCTAAAACCAAATCTTGCAAAATATTACGGAAACATTCCATTCAAAGCTCCCGCACGTCTTCAACATAGGTGTGGTGAGTGTATTTCAGTAAATATAAATTAGTCATTTAATTAGACAAATTTTGGTAAGTATACATAATCAATTGTATATATTTTTTGGCCAAGAAACAAACTTTGTTTTAAATCATATAATGAACTCATAAGTGTTAAGGTCATTAATATTGTACCACACAAGTTTATTATCATTTTGCAATTCAATCAATGTATTATATGAATAGTTGTTGTAATTTAAGTGCAGGATAAATAACAGCTCAAAATTCACAAATGATTGCATATGATTATAATCATGTTATTTCAAGTAAAAATAACCAATCAAAATACACAATTGAAAAAATGAAAATAGAGTACTTTAATGATAAGATTATATCAATAATTATCCACATAAAAAAAGTAATGAAATACATTCATGTAAATGAATGCCAATTCATGAAATTTTTATCTTTGCTATGATTTGTAATTACACATAATAATGTCACAATTTCATTTTTTCTTATCATACCATCATATACAATCATTCAAGTATCCAAAATGAGTGGTATGAAATTTTTATCCCATTTACAAGAAATGACAAAATCAGTATCTCAATCTAATTGAGGAATTCATGCAACAATAAAGAATATATAAAATAAATAATTATTTCCAACTCTGGTTAGTATGCCTAAATAACTTTGGGAACACTTTAAGGAAAAAAGAAAAAGTAAAAAAGGGGCCGAATCAAATACTTCCAACTTTAATTATTTCTTGTATCTATAAAAATGCAATGAAAATAGCCTAATTGAATTCGGCTAACCTATTCTATTAGTATAGTGCTAATGATTGTTGGCATCTTCGACATTAGTAATATAAAAGTAGGAAATGCTCGTCATTGATATCATTATATGTACCATTAGCAATAGTGGGTGTACATTTCCTTCACACAAACACACACATATATGTTCATATTCGAGTTGGTCTATTTATTTAAGCCTGAATAGATATCACTTCAAAGTCTTGAATAAATTTAACCTTGAGAATGAAGAAACAAGTACGGTCCAATTCTTGGGTTGTGTCAATAGAGAACTTCCGGTACTTAGGTCAATAAAACTGATGAAAGAATGATAATAAATTAAATTTGAAAATAAATAAATTGATAAACTTGATTAGAGTATCATTGAGTAATATTTATAATATTGATACGATATCCCCTTACAAGATCATATATATATATATATATATATAAAGGAACCCTATAGATGGCGTCACATGCTTTTATCCAATAGCCACTATCAAGTGGTCAGATCAGAAATCTTACCCAATTTGCTTATAACAAACGCAGGTTTTTATGACTGTGCAGTGATATTCTTTGATTGTAGGAGACTTTCTCGCCATTTCACCCATTATATCATATATATATATATGTATGAGTATATGTATGTATATATGATGGGAGAAGATTATAATATGATGATATGATAATAAAAAAGGAGTTAAGTATATATATATTCACCTATCGGTGGAATTAAGTTAAAGCGAAATGGAGACCAATAAACAAACATATTGGTATGTTGGATAATGGAAGGGTGGTCCTCTCCTGAGAAAGTGTGGGAGACACAAGTTGCATTAATGACAAAATTGAAACCCCTCCTAAGATTAAGTACTATTTGTCTATTTCTACACACACACACACACACACACACACATGTGTTGAGGGACTCCTACTTGGATTGATGATGGCTTTTCTGAATTCAGTCTGGTGGTATTAGTCACTGATATTGACTCCACCACTACCTCACCAGATGATAAAGGGGAAATTTTCTTCTTCATCAATGGCAAGGATGTGTGTGTGTGTATGTATAGATATATTACTATAGTATAATAAGACAAGAAAGATTTTTATAATATGTATACTATGTATATTTAAAACTAAAGTAGATAGTTACCTCAATATCCTTAGAGCTTCGCTTAATTTTAAGAATAACCACAGTAACTTAAAAAATTATAATAATACCCCATTGTTGGATTAGTTGACGAATGATTTAATGGAATTTGTTTAATATTATAATCTTTAGACCATCTTTGGAAGTGATATTTATATCAATCTAGGAGGGTGTTGATTTAATTATCCTTTAAAGTACTTAGTAGTATTCAAGAATATTTGGCACTTTAGGCATATTATAATCAAATTCATACGTTTCTTGATTTTCTTCTTATTTACATATTATTGTGATTATGAAATAAACTAAATAATTGTGTCTGATCTTGAAAGTATATTTTCATTTTCTAGTGAAGAATGTTTGTGTACATATGTATGTACTATTCATAATTAATTAATACAATATTTCATTGATTATAAGTAAATAAAGACCTTTATATTTAAAATATTAAAAGTGGTCAAGCCTATTTTCCTTGTTTATTTTTGTTCTAATATTTATATTGCAAACATAGGGTATCATAGAGAAACTTTTATCAAGTAAATTTTTTAAATTACTATATTTTGAGTTGGGTAATTTTATTGTATTTAGAATGGATAGACTTAATAAAATCAGAAATTGACTCGATGAGAGCGAGAGCAAGGATCATCTTAATAATAATAATGATCATCATGCAGTCTTAACAACATCTAAAGTATAGTTAATTTTCTATTTCGGTCAATGATAATCTATCATTAGAGTGGAAACTAATGACTACATTGTAATTAAGTACATCTAAATCACTCAATAGATGTGTGTGTGTGTATATATATATATATTCCAATGCTTTCACATAAAGATAATTTTAGAACATTCAAACACTTATTAACAACGTGGTATTAATTAACAATTAACTCATAATTAAATAGCTTTACAACTTTCAAAAGTGATATATTAATATTTTTTGCTAAATGGGTTAAGAAAATTTAAAAAAGGAAATCCTTATGTTAGGCACCATAGTAGCAGAACATTTGTTCTTATATATGGTGACGACGTGTAACCTTTTGTCCTGTAACGTCAATGGCATATTGACTGCATTTGTCCAGGAAAGCGTGTTTGGCATCGTTTACTTTTCCAGCCAATTTATACAATTAAATAAAATACAATGATGCAGAATTGGGGGATTGATAAAAGATAATTACCTCATTACTCCTTAAGGTTTGGTCTAACTATAAGATATCTCATATAATATGTACAATTATATAACATCTCATACTATTAGTTGAACTGACGAAAAACTTATATAACGTCAGTGCAATGTTACAATTAGATCAATTGTGAAACATTATAATTTTTTTTTTTTAAGGATAAACATGTTATAGTTTCATTAAGAAGAATAAAGAGGTGTTCAAAATTACACTAGGAAGATCATCAATATGACACTACAAAATTATTGATTTTTTGCAACCACCAATAATCCAAAATTGATAATCGTGGTAGATGTGATAATCATTGATTCAAAAAGCCATTGTAAAAATATCATTTGCAGTAGTTACACTAATATAAAAGCTTCCAGCGCCATAGCTATACGCCAATGTGGATTATCCGTTACCCTCACAAAAATCACGAATTATATTGCTGTGATAAAACTGTAGCAAATAACTTTCCACCACCATTATTTTTTATTAACATAAGTGTTTAACCGTGATAATTACTAGCTCAAATATTTTGGTGGTGTGACCATCAGAATATAGGATATTTTTTTTAACAAATTTTCAAACATAGGGAGCACTTTTATAACTGAAACAAAACTGATGGGGTGTTGAGATAATTATCCCTAGAGATAAAGCAAAACAACTAAGGAAAAAAAAAAGATAAAAATAAGAAAATAGAAAATATTTTTATAATATCCCTGATTGGCTAAGCCAGGGAATTTGCTTTCAAAATGACCTTTCCTTTCCTTTGTCAAATCACTGTGGAGAAAAAAAGTCAACCACAAATTCTGTTCATTAATTTCTTCTCACCAGTATAAATACTGATACACACCAATTCGATTTTCATTTCACTTTTGAGAAAATCCCAGACAGAGAATAACAAGTCTTCAAGCATAAGCTAATTTAAAGAAGAGGAAGAAGAAGAGAAAAATTGAAAATACTGAAAAATCAAATTAATGGCAGATGATCAATTTCAGATGGGAAGTGGAAACTGGTGGGATACGTCAAGAAACAGATCATATGACGGCGGAACAACACCGTCTTCGATTTCCACTACTTTGAATGCCATCGCAACAACCTTTGGATGGCCGACACAAATGCTCGACATGAAGCCCAGCTCTTCTATGGATCCTGCGACGCCGTCCGCCGCCACCGCCCATGACCATCAATCTTCTGGCTCCACTGGCGGCGGCGGCGTTTTGGACAATCCCAACTTGCAACTGATGGGATTAGGCCTTTCTTCTCATAGCATGGATTGGAATCAAGCTTTATTGTAAGTCTTGCTAAAAATTTGCCCGCAAATTAATTCCATAGCTGAGTCTACAAATTAAACTATAAATTTTCATAGCAAATGTAAAATTTTAAATTACGAAATTCGAAATCGTTACTCTCATAACTAAGTCATGACTACGAAATTGATGATAGCTAGTTACTTTAAAATTTATATTTGCTACAAAAATATCGTAACAATTTTTCGTAATGGATTTCTTCTTTTTTTTTTTTTTCCCCGGTAAATTAGTTCTTTACTTTTTCTGATTTGATTCTTGGAATTTGGTTAATTTTTTAATAGTAGAGGAGAAAAAGCTGAGAGCAGTTTCCGGTCCTTGCTCCAAGAAGATATGAGTTCAACCAGCGGTTATCAGCAGGAATCCGGACCGACCGGTTCATCTTCTCAAGAACACTGGAGACAGAAACTATCAGATGAAAATGAATTCAAGCAAATAAATCGGGGTTTTTCGTTAGATCAACCGCAGTATAGCTCTCAGGCAAGTTCTAACGACAGCACAATAACATCCCAGAATTTGAACACAGGTTTTCAGGGGGATTCTGCCACCGCCTACGGCTTCTTATTGTCCGAAAACCGCCCAATGAATTATTCATATCCGTCGAGCGGATATGGCGGCGAATTGGTACCCTCTTGGAATAAGTACCAGCAGTTCTTAAGAACATCTCCGCCGCCACCGCCGCCGGCTGCTGGCGGCGGCCATTTGCATTATACTAACAACACCTCCCTCTGGAATGCGTCTCCAACACCGGCAAACGATGCTCGATCAAGCTTTTTTCCAGCGTTGCAAACTCAGATTAATACTCCGGCTTCGTCATATGATGAAAAACCAAAGGTAAGAAGTTAGATACTGTTAAATATTAGTATAATAAAAGCTAGCTATTGTTAACATCTATGTATTATGATAAATTTAATGATGTATGTATAATCATTTATATTAAGTTATAGGCACGAACAAAATTGACAGTAAAACGAAAAATCTTTATATAATTGTTCTTTTATACATTCAAGTTCAATGAATAAAAGTTGGCTAGTGTTATAACGTCTGTATTTTAATGATAAATTTAATGATGTATATATTGTTATATTGTATTAATTTGTACACACGCACGGGTTCCCTAAACAAAATTGATAGTAAAATGAAAAATCTTCTTTTTTAATTTATTTAAGTGTAACAAAAGGTATTTGCTGCTGCTGCTGGTCCTTTTTCTTCTTCTTCTTGCCCTCTCCTCCTCCCCCTTCTCTCTCTTTTTACCCCCTCCTCTGGAGATGGGGATTGAATCTCTAACCTTCGATTAGAAAAGGGTTTTATAAGGAAGGTTTGAAGTTAGAGGTCATTGGCATGATATTCTTACTGACGCAATTAGATATCATCACCTATTAAACATCACAATAACACAGTTTTTTGAATAGTCGAAATTTCTTGTATCACTATATACCATTGCATGGGAGTCTAGGGTTTCATTAATTTTTCTTTTATTTGCTTATGGATTATGGATTATTCTTTCCTTCAAGAATGTAAATTAAGTTAATCTTTCTCTATTTTAATTAATCAAAAGAATCCATCGGATTTGGGTGCAACAACGAAGAAAAACAACACAGAAACATCAAACAAAAGGCCCCGGAACGAAACGCCCTCACCTTTGCCAGCTTTTAAGGTATATTTGCATCGATCATAAGCTGTATTTCAGCTTTTGCTTTTAAAAAGGGCTTATAAGTTTATCCTGAGATCTTTCAGCTTTTTTTTATTGAGATCAGATTAAGTGATCATATAATGATGAAGGTTTGTTCTTGATTAGGTGAGGAAAGAGAAGATGGGAGACAGAATAACGGCACTTCAACAATTAGTCTCACCTTTTGGAAAGGTTACTTCTTCAAAATCTTCATCACTTTCCCACAAGTGGATTCCATTATATAATCTGCTTTTTGTGTGTGTGTGTGTGTGATTACTTAGCAACATAAATCTGCTGATTACTGATCAGATTATCATTTGATTTTTGTTTATTTATATATTTACAGACTGATACAGCTTCTGTGCTTTCTGAAGCCATTGAGTACATAAAATTTCTCCACGGACAAGTTAGTGTAAGTCTCAGCTTTTATCACAGTCACAGCTTAATTTGGCAGATTATTTAGGTTTGGCTTATAATTATTAAGCACATAATGTGGTTTGGAAAATTATGATAATACCTCCACATATTTTAATTAGGCCACGTGAAAGTGTTACCATTAATTCGAACATTACAAGTAGTCAATCCCGGCCCCCCTTAATCTTATGATAGGGATAAAAAATGCACGCTTCGCCCACTACACTTTTCAACAATGTCCATTTTTACACGTCTATCACTATTTTTTTTCCTTTTTAGTTCAATCGACTATATAAATATTCAGAAAAATTCCATGCTACCGTATCTAGCTAATTTCCAGCGGAATATTTGTGAATATTCTCTAAAATTCAAATTTCCACTTCTTCAAACATGAGGTTACACGGTAACATGCAACTCTAAGTCGTAATCGATGTTCAAATTTTGAGGAAATATTCGTAAATATTCCATGAGAAATGAGGTTATACGGTAATGTGCAATCTTTTTGAAAGCTTTGTGTAGTCGATTGAGTAGAAAAATTAAAGTTTGGTGGGTGAAGCATAAGAATACTACCATAATTAGGATGGCAAAGCGTAATTATCCCCCTATGAGATGAGTGTTATTATAATTTTTCAAACCACAAAAGGTATTCTGATAATTAAGCCAAACCTGAGGAGGTGTTGAGATAATTATCCCTTTAAAGAAATACATTAAGGATTAATGTATTGTTTGTGCTTCTATAAATTACTCTCAGGCCTTGGCTACCCCGTACATGAAAAATGGAGCTCCCACACAACATCACCACCAGGTACATCTATAAAACTTTATGATTATTTCTTATAACTTATTATTAACATTAAGATTCTTAGATTAAAATATAATCTTTTCAAGTTTTGTACTTCTTTTTGAATAATCCATCATATATATGTTTTGCAGGATTCTGATAAATCAAAGGATTCAGAAGGGCCGCGTCATGATCTTAGAAGTCGAGGGCTATGTTTAGTGCCAGTTTCTAGCACTTTCCCGGTGACTCATGAAACTGCAGTTGATTTTTGGAGCCCTACATTTGGAGGAAGTTTCAGATAAACAGTAACAACAGCTTATCCATTTGCCCAAAAAAAAAAAAAAATTCTCTATCTTTCGGAAATTACAAATATCGACCCCTTTTATATATATATATATCTGTTTCTATTTTACAGATTTTACGAACCATTAGTCGTCGTCATAGAAACTTCAATAGAGTTACTTTAGTCTGATAGTGGTATTTTCAATTTTAAAAGATAGAAGGGTTTTTTAGCAAAATCTCAAGGAGTTTGTTGTAATTAACCCAAAAAAATTTGCTGATAGAGTGTTGGGCAACTTTGTCCAATATTACTAGTTTAGGGACCAATTGTATGCAAAAATATTTGTGCTATAATAATTGAAGAATTATGATTAAAAGATTGGTTAGGAATGAGTCCAGGTGCCGAAATCAAGTAGCCAGAAAAAAAGTTTAGATTAGTTAATTAAATTAATTAATTAGGAGAGGATCAAATATTTTTGTTGTTTATTATATATTTATTCAATAATATACAATTTGTTACTTGAACAGAGCTGGCACTTTAGTTTTTAATTTGGAAAAAAGAAATGTAAGGAATAATTGAATTCCAGAGAGATTGTTTGATTTGAAATCTTTAACTTTTGAATAGTTTATTATATAATATATGTTTGGAATATAATATATAAGTTAGTGGAAGTCAGAAGGTGGCCCATAGGCATCCCTCCTTTTAGGGTTTTTATTTATTTAGATATATATTTTTTTAATTTACATATATTCTTTAATTTCTTGAATAAGAAAGGAAATGGAGCCATCAAAGACATCTCTTTGTGCTTTTCATCCAATGGTCACATTCAACTACTTTCATTGGAAGGTAAAAGGAATCCACTACTTATCTCTTTCTATATCTATCTATAACTTTAATTAAAATACACCAACCAATAATTTCGTTTAATAATCTTATTTGTTAATTTTGGGAAAGCAAATTCTCTCTAGTTAATTAATTAATTAGATAATTTTTCAAATCATTGAATAGTATTTGTGATTATATTTTTTTTTGTCACTTATATAATTATGGACAGAAAACATGTTTTATCTATTATATTTTCAATTCCACGTTTGATTCTATAACGTGCTATATTACATACAGAATTAGTATACTGTGGCAAGGTATTAAAATTTACTCTAAGGTAGCGCAAGCAGTCGGTTTTGCCAATAAAGCAAAATTCTTATTTTGGACATATCTCAACAAGTTACTTTAGCAATTCTAACTCTAGCAAAAATCTCTAGCAAAAATGGATTAATATAAAAAAATTGAATAGTTGTTACCATGTTTTGTAGTGTACCAGGACATAGGACCAAATGCGAAATCAGAAAACAAGATGACAAAAAAAAAAAAAA
>JACFYI010003732.1:137276-152419 GCA_014898755.1 Handroanthus guayacan
TTTTTTTTTCCTCAATCAATTATTAATTAAAAAAGAAGTATTATTTGTCAAGCAACGTCTTAACATGCACTAATGGACTTACAAAGAGGGATCTTTAATTACTAGGAGCAGCATATCTTTTGATGCGGACACACCCTCCACCTAGCTAGCCCATCATTATGTTAGTCCCCTAGCATATTTATTTAAAAAGCCTTATATTTATTTAAATTAGCTTTACTTAGAAGCATAAATGAATACAAAAAGAAAGCATCTGCATATTGAATATTGATCATGCTTGATTAGTCTCCAGCAGCATCATGATGTGATGCAACATTTATCCATGACAATCTTAAAATTGTAAACATTTTTATCTTCTCAATAAAGTTGATTTGCTTCTATTTATATGTGATGTGGGATTCAACAATGAGTACGAGTCATAATAATTTATTCATTAAAGAGTATTGTACTAAAAATCAATTAAGTTTTGTTAAAGTTAAAGATCTTGAAGTGGTCATATAATATGGATGTATGAAAATATAATGAAAAAGGGTCGTGTATGGACTCGACCATTTTGCCAGGTTGTGTATGGACTCGACTATTAATATAGTGCCACGTGGCATTCCATAACAATTTCTGATTCCAAGATAGTGTGGTATAATGGTACAATGCTTTCCAATGGCATTCTTGGATGGTCTTGATTATTGGGTTAGCGTTCGACCTGTTTAATAAGGACACTGATCATGGGCATTGTCCTATCATTTCTTAAACTTATAGCAATATTTTTGTAATTCATCTATTTGGACCCATCAGTATGAAAAGATATTTAAAGTTTAATTAAGGAATAATTACCTTTACAACCCTGCTGGTTTGGTATTATTATCCAAACATCTTCTGAGATTTAGATAATTACCATTACACGCTTTGTCTATTAGTTATAGCTAATGTATAATTATAATTATACCCCTTAAAGTTATGTATAATTATAATTATATTTCTTTATCCAGGAGATCTACTTGTAATGTTCAAAATTTTCAAATCATATAGTGATAATTTTATAAACTTCAGAGAAGGTAATAATAAATATCCAAATTTTATGAGGTACTTTAGTAATTATGTCAAATCTCGAGTGTAAAGGTGGCTATCGCTTTAATAAATCCTAATGTGTCTTTAGCCGGCTAGATTTCCGGGGTCCCGGCTAAAAAGCATATCTGCGCTCTTTAATTTCAGTACAAGCATAAATTCTTGTCCTTGCGGTCATATAAATATCTTGGTTGTGTGGTTCTCTTCCAATTCTTACTTCAAGCAGCTTCAATATTCCCCTTTTAACTCTGAAATTCATTTTATTTAAAAAGAAAAAAGGGACAACTTTCACTTTTACAAGGTTTGAAATGATTGACAAAAAGCAAATTTGTCATGATTGGCGTGGAGACATTATTTACATACCACTTTCACCTCATTTTTTGCTTTTTTTACAGTAAGAGTGGATAGATATTGTACGTTTTTGTAATTTATTTTGTTCACTTGTTATACAATATACAAAATATTAATTTTCTGGATTTTCAAGTGAACTGGCTAATTTAAATGTTTCTATATATTAGTTCTTATGTTTTATGTCAATATAAAATATTTAATTTTGTATAAAAGAAAACTTTTCAGTACAAAAAATTTGAGCAATTATCAAGGTTGAAAGTTGATATTAATAGAAAATAGTGATGGGAAAAGTCATTTATCACGATTTCATCACGACAATGATGCACTAGCTTCTACGAGAATCCCAAAAAATCGATCATGACATATAGCAATGATTGATATGTTCACTTCAATAAAACCATAGAAAATGATATTTTTACCTTGACTTTTTGAATTGTTGGCTACCATATCCACCATGACTCTTAATTTTAAATTATTGATTAATACTTCCACCACAACTTTTTTTTTTTTTTTTTTTGGTTGCAAATATTAAATTTTTGTTTGAAAATCAGAAAACTTATAGGACTTTAGCAATGCTAATTTTATATATAATTGAAATGGTCAAAACCGAATGAATTTGATAAAATAAATTAGAAACTTTTTATCGTTTTTATAAAAAGCTTATAACTTCCTAATAGCTTATATAGGAATTTAAAAGTTTCTCTTTGAATTTTTTATCATGTCATATTTTATAAGCTTACAAATATCTTATCAAATATATTTTTTAGAAGATTATTAGTGTCTTGGAACACTTGTTAATTAAGCTTGACTGATGTATTTACAAATTATTCCTATTTTCAGTAAAACGGATAATTTACTTCTTTCTTCTTTATGTCTGATCATATCAAATCTTATCCTAAATTGAAAGAGTCAAGAGTTCTTACATATTTTATAAGCTGCTTACCCTTCTAGGCAAAACCCACAATATACAACGTAGTGGCACACTAGCAAAAGAATATCTCCATGTAATTAAGGAGTCCGGATGTGCTCATAAGTTCTTAAATATCTTATAAGCTCTCACAAATAAGATGTTTGGATTAAAAAAAAAAATATAATAATAATATAAGATGTTTGGATCTAATAGGATCATTTAGAAAAAAGTAATAGAAGATTTTAAAATGCTCATTCAATTTTAACCACTTTAATTTCAAAATTATTATTGCTAACATCATTTAAGATTTCATGTCTGATTTTATCCAAATATTTTAATAATTTATTTTTAAAGTATGATCTAATACCTTATAAGTTTTAAAATTTTCTTATAAGATGTTTCATATATGCTTGGAGGGCATTTCAGCGAGCTTATAAGCTCTTCATGAAATATTTGGTAAATTTTTTTAAGAAAAAAATCTTATTAACTCCCAAAAAAGATGTTAGGATCTTACAACTATTTTTATTAAAAAAAAACAAAAAAATTAAGAATTTTCCAATTTATTTTTTAAGATCTTAATATGCATTTTCATTTTCAACCATTATATAAACTATCTCCTTTTTTCGAATCTATGAATGCTTAATTCATCAATGGAAATATACATATACACACACATATTATATTAAAAGATCTTATTTTATTTAAACATTTTAATAACTTACTTTTAAAACAAAATCTATCACCAATCTTATAAGTTCCAAAAACCTTTTTAAAATATCAGAGCTTATGAAATATTTTAAATATGCTTAGCCGAACACCCTCTAAATCTTTGCTATTTGCCAACAAATTTAAATATTTCCTCATTGGAGAGTTTACTCACTAAGAAGCATTAATCGTCTCTCAAAGGCTTAAAGCTACTAAACTAATAATGGATTAAAGTTGGTGGGAAATTAGAAAATGTGTTTCTCTTATGTTAGCAAACACGTCAGCAAACAATTTTTCAGCTCACATCACATACGACATATTAGCACTACCTCTTGGATTTTGACCTGATAAGTACTTTATCAGTCAAAATGGGTTACATTAAATGCACTAAAAAATATTTTATTATTAAAAATTAAAATAATGGCCACTTAATTTGGACTCTAATTACGAAGTCAATCCGAAAAGTTGAAAATATTTTATTCATTTTTTCATAATCAGATTAATTAAAGATGACCTTAAGAGACTGTGAGAGCATAAAATTTAGCACCAAAAAGTGATTTTTTTTTTTTTTTTTCGTTTTTAGTAAATCACCAAAAAGTGATGTGAATCATGAGAAAACCTATCATTCGTGTGCAAATTAATTATTTAAGATGTCATCAGTTAGGTCAAACAGAGACTACTGGTTATATTTCAATGGTTAAATCTTTTTCTTTTCTTCCTTGATTTTGCAGAACATGAAATTATGAAAATGACTATATTGGCTTGAATTTTTTATTTATTTATATTTATATTTAATTTATTTTGTTTGATAAATTCTTAAATATTTAATATAAATATGCATGTAGTATAAGTCGTTTTTCATTGATATAGTTACTAAAAAGCCACGAAATTGGATTATATCATTTGGATTTTTTATTTTAATAGATTCAAGTGTGTAATTTTATGAAGTATAAATTTATTATAACTCTTTGTCTTCCATATGGTTAATTGAAAAATATAAAACATGAAACTGACTCATATCACCCTGACCTTTTTTAATTTAATTTGATATTTTAGTTTTAATTTTATACAATAAAATTCAAGTGTAAAAAACATTTTTACAATATAAATTTATCATAACTTTTTTTTGCCCCCTTTTTCTGGAAAATAATTTGGCTATTGCCATAAAATATGCACTTTAACTATTGCTAGTGTCAACGGGTTGAGGCCAAGATCCTAGCTCTATTAGAGTGCTACTTTTTTTTTAGATTGAAGTCCGTCAACAAGGGGAAAAAAGAAATATTTGATTAATCAACGAACTATTACTGCAAACGAGTTTGAAGTGACACCGGCTTCCTTTTCTGATAAGAGAGGTATACGGTTTAATCCTCACTCCCTATCTCTACTATGCCAACCTCAAAAGACACTTGTGCAGAATCTGCAGATTAGCATATTTTGGACTGAAATTTAGCATTAGGTGATTATTACAAAGACAAACTCCAGTATAAGAATGCTCAAAGACAACATATTCAAGAAGCATAACAATTTAGATTTATTACAAACAAGACTGTTCATCCATATTTCTAAATTTGATGTCAAGTTCAATAGGGACTTCAAGAAGCCCACAGGGGGCTTCCAGTCCATCTTCAAAATCCTGTGAACTCACCAGTCATTGTAGAAATGAAAATAAGTCCAACTTATTTCATAAAAGAAAATAAATACTATACCCAAAAAAAAAAAATAATAATAATTACATAATACAACACGCGTAACAAACAATTATGCGCATGCGGTTTGTTAAAACATAAACGATATTGAAGACACTTTTGACATTGGCAAAACCACTGTATTTTAAGAGAACATAGGCAACAGAGCAAGAATCACATTTGCATATTTTTATAAAATAATATGGTAGTAACTTTAATGGAATAAAAGTTAAAAGGAAAAATAATATTAATGCAAACGGTATATATTCGTATCTGGATGGTATCAGGCAGCAGCGCCCTTAAGTTTCTTGGCAATTGTGGCGATGCACTTCCCTTGGTGAAACGCCTGCTCCTTTTCAAGCTCAGAGGGCTGCCTTGAACCATCACCAGCCAAAGTTCCAGCTCCATAAGGACTTCCACCTTTTACCTTTTCTATTTCAAACATGCCAGCACCAAATGTATATCCAATTGGCACAAAAATCATTCCATGGTGAACAAGCTGAGTAATAGCAGTCAATCTGCACCGATAAATCAAAGAATAAAAAATACTACTGACATAGAAACATGGGATAATTACCACCCCTGAGGTTTGTCCAAATTACAGAAATACCTCCCATGGTTTTAGCACCCCAGATGGTTAGTTTGACTGGCAGAACACTTAACATGGTCTGTGTAATGTTTAGGGGGTCTACTTGTAATTTTCCAGTCAATATGTTCAGGCGGTTTAATTGTAACATAACACAAGCTCTACTAAGTTTTCAGACGACTAAACTAACAGGAGGAGTTGCTATTGCAATTTTCAAATGACGAGGGTGTTTTAGCTATTAGGCCAAACCGCATGTTGAGGTAATTATCGTGAGAAAGAAGTTGGATCATTAGTGTAGGGATTTACGCTGTAGTTTCTTGGCCACCGCCTTGAGATCCAGTGCTGAAGAAGATCCCAGCAGGTTTTCCAGCGAGTTGCTGTGCTCTCCATAGGCCTCCAGTAGCGTCAAGAAACGCTTTGAATTGGGCAGCCATCATCCCAAATCTTGTAGGGAAGCCAAACACGAAGCCATCAGCCTCAGCCAGTTCATTTGGTGTGATAATAGGAATCTCGCTCTTTGGAGGTGCACTCATTTTTGTGAGAACCTCATCGGGTAGTGTTTCAGGGACCTGTTACACAGTGACATAAAAATGCTTAAATCTTTACAATTAAAGCTATAATAAAAACCATTCTTAAGAATGGAAAATACTTCCGCAATGTGGTTAACTTAATTTTCTAGGACCTGAAAGAAAGTATATCTTTTATCTCCTAGAATATCATTAGTTTTCCAAGATGGAAGTATAATGCTCCAGCCACTAAATGCCTGGCTGTAAAAGAGTTTCTTCTTTATAACAATGCCCTTCGGAGGGCTTATCCTAATACTCTTACAGCTAAGAAAGATTAAGACACAATGGACAACAAAATCCTAAAAAACATCCTTAGAACATTAAATAAAAATTAAAAAAAAAAAAAAAGAAAGAAAGAAAGAAAGAAAACACACACACACAGAGATCGGTGTTCTAGCTTCCTTTGTTTCATATAACACATTAATGCAAATAGTGCTGGGAAACATATAGTCCATACCTGCCATAGTTTGGCCTCAACTCCTTCAACAGATGCAGCTCCCTTCTTTATCTCTTCAGCTAGTTTCTCCACATGTCCATACATAGAATAGTACCTGTAAACGGTGAAAGCAATATCATCAATGTAAAAAATAGTATTAAAAGGGAAAAATGGAAAATTTTCCAGATGTCCGAGTGACAATCCATGGACCAGAAACAAGGATTTTTTCAGTCCCATACACATGCATCATATATTGGAAAAAATTATCTTGTCCTATTGGAACTTGAATCCACAATCATTACACATATGGCTGAAACGAATGATATGTTCTCATTACAATTTCAAGTTGGAGGCAATGCGAAGGGTGTATATTGCATCACAGTTACTCAAATCAATAATAAATTCATGTAAAATTCAATCAAAATTCTCGACATCATCAATTGAGCAACTTAAAATATCAGAGGAGATACTCGGGCTGATTGAAATTGAAGGGTTAGAGATTTTCAAATTTCTGGTGAAATTTAAATCATGGAGTTTTCTCCATGTAGATATTCCACCCTAATCATCCCTACTTTAAAACCAGTATGTCAGAGTTAAGAACAATCCAATCAGATTCTTGAGAATTTCAATTTCAAGAAATGAAAATTTTCAGAATTTACATATCTTGATAATATGATTTTTCTTCCAACCAGATGTTTAGTTCGAGATACTTCACCATTTCAAACGTTCACCAACTCATTAGATTGAAAAAGGTTGGTATTAGACACAAAAAATACACATATAACGAATCATACATACCAATAGAAAGAACAGAGTTACACTAATTCACAAAGCTAAAACAATCTAGTACAGTATTGCACCACAGATCATGCATATTAACCACTGCCCCATGCTCAACTTCGATGAATAAAGGGCAAATTAAATTGTTGAATACATACCCCCTTAAGGATTAAAGATTTCTTCTACGTAATTTATTTAGATAATCAAAATTAAATCTATTAACTGAAGCAAAACATACATCAACTGCATCATAGGCACAATTTCAGCAACAATTTAAAGAAATATACAACCACTCAGGCGTATGAACTGTGTACTGGGACAACCAATACACAGTGAAAATTCATCTATCTATCTAATAAACCTTGATTAAATTAGTTATTCTGGGTCATTCCGATTTCTGCAATCCGTTTTAAGAAAGGTCTTACTGCATTCAAATTAAGAAAAAAGAAGACAATTCAAACAACAGAAAATAAGTCCCACGTAATTAGAATTTCAACAAGAAGTAGATCCAAATTCAATCCATCGAAACTCCAAGAATGGCAACAGTCCAAACACCAGTAAATCTCAAGAAATCAGGTTAAAAAAAACCCAACAAAAAACCCAGAAAATACGACAATAAATTCAAAAAAATTACTGAAAAATTAAAAATTCAACACTTACACAATGTAAACCTTGGTAACCATTGTTAATGCGTTCTAACTCTTCTCGAAAGTGGGTGAAGAGTGGGTTTCACAGGAAGAGAATAATGCTGCGAAATGGGCTTCCCATTTTATAGTGCAAAACCTCAGATTAGTTATGTTTCCACTTGTAATAATTATTTAATGACCCTTAAACCTGAATAATTAAAACTAATTGCTCGATTAGAGGAAACGACGTCGTCCGACATGAATTGACGCTGAAGCTGTGGAGTTGAATGATGATGGGTGGTTGTCACGCCTCTCATCATTTTCTTTTGAATAATTAATTTTATTTATTAATTACTGTTATAATTAAAATATTATCCTTAATCTTTTTCCCGGAGGTTGGTGTGGGACATGGGTTGTAGTTGCGTGCGCACGAATTAATGAATTGTCAGAAAATAAACCAATGAGATTTGATGTCGTGTCAGCTGCTAACCAATCAGTGTCGTGGGCTTTTTGGGTATTTTGACTTGTTTTGGCTATATAATGGACATAATTTGATGAAAAAAGTTATAGGCTGTGTTTGGAGCCTTTTGATTCCCTGCCCTAATGTTTGTGACAATTGCTACGCCTCCTTGAGTTTTGATATAATTATCAAAATATATCCTAGAATTTAGATTATTACTATTATATACATCCTTATATTAATTCTTTGACGAACAATTATAATTGCATCCTCGAATATCATGAAACAATATAAGTAAACTCCTTAAATAGGAGGTAAGTGTAATTATACGTCCCTCGGCATAACTGGAATATAATATATGTTAATTAAACTAATAGTGGGGGGTGCGGTAGTTATTTTTCAAAACTTAGCAGGTGTTTTTGATAATTGTATCCAACTTCAGGAGGTGTTGAGGTAATTATCCGTGTTGAGGTAATTATCCCTTAACGTTTTGCAAATTATAAGTTTGATTTGTGTGATTGCTAGCCGTGGCTAGTTGGTGCATAGAAAATTAGAATGCAAATTGAGTGAGATTAGGTAATGCAATCTTTCATTTGATATACATAGTTAAAGTGGATTGATAATTTGGTCCAATCTACAATCGAATTTTTGATATCGGAATTTGTGTTGGATTGATCTTGCAATTACTCTTTCATCCCTAATTTTTTTTTTTAAAGAGAAACGATTATATTTAATCAAACTGCATCAATTTATAATATGAATATATTTTAAAGATCAAATGTATTAATTAAATCACAATTCAAATAATTTAAACTACCATTCGGTAGACAAATAATTACGATATAGTAGACAAACACCCACACGCTCTTGGTAGGACTCGAACCATGCACCTTCACTATGGAATGGTAGATGCGATGTCACTATATCCAAAGTTTACTAGCCTTTCATCCCTAATTTCAGTGCTCCTGAGTTTCTAATTTCTTTTGTATTTTTTCAAAAAAGATTGCAACAACATCATCGCGTCCAAAAAAGCAGGCTAGTGCAAAGAACATTGAGAGTTGGAACCCTAGGACATAATGAATTAAACCATAATCTTTTAAAATTACCACAATAGCGTTAAGTCTCAGATTCCAATATAAATCTCTCCCCGTACCATGGCAAATGGAACCTACACTCATGTTTTCACATCCATTGGAGTAGTTTTACGTCGTGTCCTTCCTTAAACTTAAGCAACGACTTGGACAAAATAATTGTATTAAGAAAAGGAAATGCGTAATTGTAAACATTAGCCTCGGAATTTAAGTGATTTCCATAGCTCAATATCACCTTAACTCCAAGATTAATAATTAGCCCTAATCTAACGTAGGATTGAGTCCAAAGTTAGTGTCGGGTCGACTCATTACCCTAATCTAGGATATCAAACAAGGCGCTAGGTGAGACTATGGAACTTAAGCTTGATAAAGGAAACAAACGAGGCCTCACAAAATTAATTTTATTTTAGAAAATACTTTTGAAAAAAGGAACTGTATTTTTAAACACTGCATATTTTTCAACTCAAAGATCAAAATACACATCTCATTTTCATATAATAGTTTGTAATATTTTATATTCGAAAAGATACTGTATTAATACACTTGCAAATATATAAGATGTAAATTGAGCTCATAGGGACAGTTGAAAAACCAACCATGATCCTCCGTTTACAGATGAAAAAGAAAAGACATAAATAAACAAACTTACATGTAAAATGTCAAATTAGTTTAATAATTGAATTGATGAATTTTACAACTCTCTATAGAACTATTCTGTCATATCTTTTGAAAGATTTTTTAGAAATATTTTTGAAAATATTTTCAAAAGATAGTTTTTTCTTAATGAACCACTTTCAAAATCCATACCATGATGTCCAAAAAGTAGCATGTCTTGGTGCCTAGGATTTAATTAATTGAATATTAACCTTATGTTAGTGATAGTAATGGTAATTATTGACTTTTGCAAACTTTGGGCATGGGCAAGAAATTTGTTAGTGCTAGTGCATCACAGGTTGCATGTTGACTAAAAGCTCCATAAAGTGAGAAAACAAAAAAGATAACAATTTTTTTTTTTTTTTTAAAGAATCTTAAAACAATTGGGATAAGATAAGACTTCCTTAATGCTAACTTAGCAACTTATGATAAATATATATACCAAAGATTTTAATATAATTATTTAACCTGCAAATTTTTAAGGATATGTCTAAACAAAAATAATAACTAGTTATTTTAAAGTGCAAACAACAATTGAATATACAATAATTAATAGTTTTATATAAAATGATTCGGTTTATGAATTAGTCTCTTTTATCTATTTGTTAATTTTTTTCTAGTAACATTAATATAAACGTAAATTCATAACGATAATCCCAAGATCATCCCTTCAATCGGTCATGTTTCTTTATCTCATACATATTCTTTCCTCATAATATTAGTATACATACAAACTTATATTAACTGTCTCTGGGTCACTGTATTCTCACCATTTCATTTGTATTTGGTCCAACTCTTTTATTCAAGGGATTCAATATAGAAATAATTCCTATAATTTGAAAAATTACAATTGACACTCTTTATCACTAGTTTAACTGACTGATAAAGATGTTTGTATAGTATTACAATTAGACCCTAAAAATAATCATACTGACTATAACATTACAAGTAGATCAGACTCCATTAAGTTTCCCAATAGGTGAACAAACGAAAAAGGGTGTTATTGTAATTTTTTAAATCATGAAATATTTTTGTAATTAGGTCAAATCTCAATAGTATTCGCGTTATAAGTACCCTTTACTCAATAAACGCTAGAAAATAGAAATCTAGGTGAAATGTAACATGTACTTTTGGGTAGTTGGGTTATTATTTTGTTTCATCTTTGAGCATTCATGATTTCTTGTAGCAAGAGGCCCAAACAAAGAAGTGAAGCAGAATTGGCTTTTGCATCAAGAAGCCAACTACCTTTCATGATTTCAAGGTTTTGTTTCCCTTGCTAAGAAAGCCAAAGATTTGACCAAGATGTTCTTCCCACTAGGCTTGCTTCTTTCGCCAATGCACTCATTTTGTTCTGTCAACTAAATTATAAGGTTGTCGAAAGGTTTCTTGCACTTGCCTCAATTTCCAGCAAAATCTTTAGGAATGGCAATTACTACCCTAATACCCTAATTCTGGGTACTCAATTTGTCCCGACCTGCATGAGATAGATTGAAAAGAGAATTCTAATTTAAAGTATTCATTTCAACCCATCCCAAAGTACTTTTATTGTGTGTGCGTATATGTATATATATACACATATATTCATGCTTCACAAGAATGGTCGCGGGGATCGGAACGGAGACTATCGTTCCAATTCCATTGCAATGCCATGAAACGGTTGCGGCCGTTCCACAATATTTTATAATTTATATTACCAATAACTAAAATGAAAACTACTAAAAATATTAACACATACAAAAATATCAAGTATCAAAACTTATAAAATGATTAAGACTATTTGAATTAATAAAGTGGTATAAAATTAATTGATCAATTAATTTTTAATAATAATTCAATTTTAAAATTGTTTTAAATTCAATTTCATGAATATTATTTTTTTTTTTTTACCACTTACTCATTAATTTTTTTAATATATTTAAATTAAATAATATAAGCACCTAATTAATGTGATAATAAATAATGCATTTGCGATTTAATCAAGTCTTTTCCCCTTCCCCTTTCATTCTACATCTCTCCTTCTTCCCATCTTTTCCCATTCTTCTCTACAATTTTTTTGCCTCATTCGTTTTCATTTCAGATCTTAAGGGACCTTGTTGCTGGGGAGGAAATATTGCCATAATGACCACATCCGTGATACGATCGACATTTGCGTGATGATAGTAGAACAACAGGTCTTGACCAGCTGAGTAGAAGTTGCCCAAATCCTCACCGCCAACAGAAGCTTTCCACTCCAAAATCGGTCCGTTCCACCGTTTCAGGCCGAAAAAATGGTTCGACACTCCGTTCCCGTCGATTTGATCATATATTGGGCAAAAATGAGAAGAGGCCGTTTTGTACCGTCTCAATGGAACGGCACCTGCCGTTCTCATTTTGTTCCGGCCGTTCCGGCAAAATATCGCCGTCCCTGCAAAATATCACCGTTCCAACGAACCATGCATATATTGCATATAAAATGCATATAAACAGACAAATATACAATCATCCTTAACTTTTTTTTTATTGTTTCTAACTAAACGAATTAGTGATTTGTGATACTAAGTAACTTCGATTTGTAACTTTTTTTCATTTTTTTTTTTTTTTTGGCAAAACTCACTTTGAAAAAATGTATGTCTTAAGAAAATTTTTTTATGTTATTGTAGTTAAATTAAAATATTTTTTTTATTTATCACGTAGTGTGTTGTATTTAAAAGAGATACTTAGATGTGGGTAGAGTGGGGTAGGTTTTGGGTTCTAGCCATAAATTGCAAAAAGGGTACAGGTTCTCAATCTTAAGACCTGCAAGGTTGGTAGGAGTGGGTTGATTGGTAGGAGTGGGTTGAGATACTTAAAAAGATGTGCAGGTCGAGTCGAGTGAAAATCTACCCAAATCTGCCCTATTGTCACACCTGAAATCTTGCTCGTTTTACAATACACAATTCTTACAACTTTCTCACTATGCTAAGGGATATCAAGTTTTATTGCAACACTGCTAGTAGTTTACTGTTTGGATGAGCTTACAAGCTCCCTAAAACATAACATCTTATAACATGTCAATTGGTAATCTTTTGAAAAATAAAAACTTATAAACTCCCAAAATAAGATATTAGAGCCTTATAAGATGCTTTGTTAAACAAAAAAAACAAAAAAAGAAAAGAAAAGATGAAGATCCTCTAACTTACACCCTTTTATTTTATTCATCTGGAATATAAATTGCCAATATTACTAACTTCTTATGATCTTCAAGATCTTATCTTATCCAAATATTTCAAAAAGTTATTTTTAAAATAAAATCGTCTGACATCTTATAAACTAAAAAACGTCTTATAAACTCGTAAGCTCAACCATACATCCTCTAATCAAGTTTTATGCGTGATGTCCCAAGCTAGAAAGTATCGAATGGATGAAAGATGCATAAGTTATTAAACTTCAGATTGTTCAGAATCATTTAGTACTCAATACCCCCAAACAAATTGGGGGGTCTTTGATAGAATTGACTAGATCGGTCTTACAATTTTGTAAACTCTAATAAAATTATCTTCTCACTATTAACACAAAATTTGAGGATTGTAAGGTACTCAAAGCAAAACCTTATAATTAGTCCTTAATTAATGTGTATAATTTGGATACTTTTAATTTGCCCCTTACTTTTTATAATTGGGTCATACTACAAAATCAATTTAGGGACATATTAACAGATTTACTTCCAAATCTAGTACACGATTAATTTATCATGGAGAATTGGGGTTATATATAATCATGATTTTAATAGAAATGGCTCACTTATTCTGGACCGGTCCACTAAATATAAATTTGATGCAACCAAAAATAAAATAAATTTAAATGATTTAATTTTTTTCTAGACTTATTATAACTATCAAACAGCAGTCTAGTAGACATAGACAGATTGTGCCACACTTTGGAAATTGCTTCGTGAGGTATGCAGTTTCTTATAATATTCAACAATTGCAGGAATTCTACAAATAAAAATAAAACAAAAACAAAAATAGATATTATTTTATAAGTCACCGATCTAATCAGGTGCTTTAACAAGTAGTAATAATTAAATGCATATACATTGAGCTCGTCACACGAGGTGTGTCCAATGCGGCTTACTTGATCCATATAATTTGTAGGCGGCAAAATTGCAAAATTGGTTAACTAACTATAGCCCACTGGCAAAATTGGACTTTTATTATTCGGGCTGGTAATTTTATCCAATAACCTTGAAAATCTGACAATTTGAGTTCAATTTGGGCCCAATTCAGCCCAATTGCTAGCCCGATCATACGTGGCTTCTGAATTTTTGACATTTAAGCACTATTCTGGGCCCACTTCTCCACATGTAATACTAAGCTCATCCAACAAAACAATCCTTTCCAAGTAGGCGTGCCACATAGTGCTTAAATATCAAAAATTCAGAAGCCACGTAGGATCGGGCTAGCAATTGGGCTGAATTGGGCCCTAATTAGACTCAAATTGCCAGATTTGCAAGGTTATTGGATAAAATTGCCACCCCGAATAATAAAAGTCCAATTTTGCCAGTAAACTATAGTTAGTGAACCAATTTTGCATTTTTGCCTTTGTAGGCTATTGCATATGGTTAAGGTTTACCTAGAACGCACCCTCAAATAGCGATTACAATTTTAAAAATAAAAAAAATAAAAAAAAGCATATACATACATAGCTAGTTCATTTGTTGTATATCACATTCTTTAAGATCATTGATTGAGCTCGATTAATTCTTTGCCGACAAAGAACAAGTTGTTAGAAGGTGGAGAGCAGACAACTTAACAATCAAACTCAATAAAAGAGTGGAGAAAAAGTGACGGACTTTATTTCACTTCAACTCTACATAGCCTTTCTCAATCATAAATTTAATCTTGGGATGTACGTGAAACACGCTTTAGTGTCTTTCTTTTTCCTTTTTCGGGACAGGATTCTCTATTTCAAATTGTGTTTCATCTCTTATTCCATACTTTTAAATGCATGCCACGTGTATTGAATATTTTCTTATAAAAATATTTAGTAATAAATGCAATACACATGGCATGTATTTAAAGACATAGAATAGGAGATGAAATACCATTTGGAATAGGAGATCCCATCCCCCTTTTTCGTGATACATGAATATGACTACAGTATCAATGGGGAAAAAATAGAAAAAAAAATTGCATCGTTAAAATTCATGTACTTAAATTAAAGGAAGTTAATTTTATCTAAGTTAGCGAGTCTACCTTTTTTTTTTTTTTTTTTTT
>JACFYI010003732.1:175641-193780 GCA_014898755.1 Handroanthus guayacan
ACGTCGGACTAGATTGACTGAAGCTATGTATAGATCGTGGGACTCTTTTGAGATCGTGTACCTGTTAGGCCAGCTTTGAAATGATTGTATAGACTAAACTGATGGAATTTTGATAGGCCTATTTTGTGTAGACTGAACGAATTGTATTTTGTAGTTTTGAAATTTGGACCTGTAAGTTCGACGTTTCTTAATTTATGGAATAAAATGCTTATTTTTTAGCTATTAGTTACCGTATTTTACTGATTTAGTTTTACCGTCCGACCGTGAGTGACGTCCCGAATCCCGAGTGATGCGGGGCGTTACATGTATAACACAGGAGGATATATTGCAAAAAACTCGCATATTAATAGATTTACTTTCAAATCGAGCACATGATTAATTTATTATGGGAAATTGGGGTGATATATAATCATGATCTTAATAGAGATGACTCACTTACCCTAGATTGGTTCATTACAAATTTTATATGACCAAAAATAAAATAAATTTAAATAATTTAATTTCATCTAGACTTTCTATGAATGTCAAACAGCTGCTTAGTAGACATGGACGGATCGTGCCTCACTTTGGAATTGCCGCATACAAAATAATGCTTCAGCAGTGTGAGGCATACAGTTTCTCATAATATTCATTAATTGAAGGAATTCGACAAAATTGAAATAAAAATAAAATTAAATAACATTATGTTATGGATAACAATCTAATAAGGCGCTTATAGAATGTACTAGTAATTAAATGTATATACAATAAGCCCGTCGCACAAGGTATGCCAAGTACGACTCATGTAATTTGTGAGCTACTGCATGCACCTTAGGTTTACACAGAGCGTACTATCGAGTAGCTGCTGCAAGATCCTCGTCTTAGAAAAAGAAATGCATATGCATACATGATACATGTTTAGTTCATTTGTTGTATATCACATTCTTTAAAACCATTGATTGAGTTCCTTTTTTTTTTTTTTTTTTTTTTTTTTTTTTTTTATGAATTAAGCTCATTGCAGGCCCTACGGGGCGAATTTAGGTATAAAAGTAAATATGGGATAGCCACCATCAAAAAAATATTAATAGGTAGCATATCCGACTGTACAATGCCAACAAAAGAAAAATGTTCCGCCCAATTGGCTAAATTGTGAGTAGCCATATTTGATGTTCGGCCTTTGAATCTGAATCTTCGTTTAGGCCAGTTGGCACAATATTTCCGAATTCTATGTAAGTATACAGACAAAGAATATGTTGTTGGAAGGTGGAGAGCAAACATCTTAACAATCAAACTTAATAAGAGTGCGGAGGAAAAGGGTCTTGACTTTTATTCAGTGGCGGATTTACATGTGGCAAAGTGGGGTTAGTTGACCCCACTTCACCCCACAAAATATTATTTTTTAATATATAAGTTACATGTAACTATAGAGAAGAAGCCATTTTGACACCACTTAGGAAACGAACTTGACACTAGCATAATGGGTAGAAGCCTTGCATTTTAATGTGAGGTGACTTGTTCGAAACCCGTAGGGAGCAGATGTTTTTTGTCCCTTATTTCTTTTTTATTTTCCTTCACTATCTCTCTCATCTTTTTCCCCCAATTGCTTTTCTATTTTCCTTCACTATATCTTTGGCGCTTTCTTTTTTCCCCCCTTCCTTCTTCCCTCTCTCTCTTGAGTGCTTGGGCTACTTTGATCAAACCCAAAGAAGTACGAATTATTTATTATTTACATTTTATTTCTTAGTATTTATATTGATTTATATATATATACACACACCACATTAGAAAATTTAGGATTTTTAACCAATTAAAAATTATTGGCTCTTTTTTTTATATACGTGTATTTTGATTGTTAACTTGGTATTAATTTTTATGTAATATATGATTTTGGTATTTGATAAAAATTTAATTTAGGGTGTATATATATGATTAAAAGTTGTGATAATTATAAATTATGAAAAAAATACTAAATCGATTGTGTTAAATTTATTTTTTTGGTGTTCACATATTAATAAATAAATTTTTCACGAAAATTTGATTTGTGAAATTAGTGGGTGTGATTTCCTAAATGATTGTTTGATAACTTCAGAAAAATGAACATTGTATTTTGGGTGATTACATTATGACGACGTTTCAAAGTATAAAGTTTCATTAGGAACAATATTTGGATTAATGTATTTAAACTTTATCTTTTCGATATTAATATATTTTTAATTTAATTTTTTACTACTATATTGACACCACTTAGTCAAATTCTTGGATCCGCCATTGCTTTTATTTCACCTCCACTTATTTTATTGCCAAATAGTTAAGGGTATATGAGTATACAGAGCCGTTCTCAATTATACATTTGATCTTGGTACGTACGTGAAATATACTTTAGTGTCTTTCTTTTCCCTTTTTCCTGATACCTGAATATGACTAACATATAAAAAAAAAAGAAAAAGAAAAAAAAATGCATCATTAAATCATGTACCTAATTGATAAATTAAATTAAGTTAAATTAAATTAAATTAAATTTATTTTATCTAAGTTCGCGAGTCTAGTTTATTTCCCAACCCCCACCCCAAACTTGATTCATAACTCCAAGAGACATATGAATTTTTTAAAAGGGATAATTACCTCAAGACTTCTTGAAATTTGATATAATTATCAAAACACATTCTGAACTTTGGATAGTTACCATTATACTTCCTAAACTTTGGAAAGTTACAATCACACCCCTTAAAAATCTTAAACATTATAGAAGTAGATCCTCTAGATATATGAAACTGTATTATATGTATACGTTCCGGGGATGTAACTATAATATATACATACATTCAAGAGATGTAATTATAATTATGTATTAGTTGAACTATATAGTATAAGGTATAACAATAATTATTCAAATCTCAGAAAATGTTTTGGTAATTATGAGAAACATTGAGAGTGTAGAGGTAATTTTCAGAGGCACGTACACTTCACAAAGAAGAGAGACCATTCAATCTAGTCAACCCTTCTCTAGGAGATTAATGTTGTTGACGAGATGATTTGTTTTGGAGTTATTCAAAACTTGAGACTTGCTCCTGTCCTCCGCTTAGACATAGAAACGAATCAAGATTGTTCGCAAGCCGAGCTCAAGCTAACCAGACTTGAGCCTGAAGGAGTTCAAAGATGAGTTGAGCCAAATCAAACTTGAGTTGTACTCTGAATTGATTTTAGGCCACTTGTAAGCTGTTACAAGTTTCAAGTCTCGCAAGGGAACTTGCAAGGCTAAATATACTTTAAATAGTTTTTTACACTATCAATTGATATATCACTAATGTTAATATATATGTATTATTATATGCTATAATATAAATATTATAATATTTTAAATTATATTATATTTTTTAAATTAGAATAATTTAATCAATTATAATAACTTACTAAACTATAACTTTCGAGCTCAAGCTTCAAAGAATAAGCTAGTTGAGTTTAGACTCGAGCCTAATATATATGTTTCAAGCTCGAGCTCAAAATTTTCTCCAAACTTGGCTCAACTCGACTTGATTGCACCATTGTTGGGATCTTCCACGAGGCCCATTTTACAATTTTAAAAATATTAAAACATATATATACTTTTTTAAAAATATTGCCATATATTACTGAATAGGAGAAAATAATATATACTTAAAAAAAAATTTCTATTTTCAAATTTATATCTGCTTAAATCAATTTTAAACAAATTGTAAGTTACAGACATATATGTTTCTTTTATATATGCATACATAGATACATATAATGCATAAACTAGCCATTAATGCAATGCTCATCACTTTAATTAATAATCTTTTCCACTTATAAGCCACTCACTCACTGTAATAAATTCTCAACCATCAACACATTGCACTTCAGAAGTTCAAGGAATCACACTGCTTTTCTCCCTGGTCAAATCCATCTCATTGTTGATCCATTAACACAAATATAAGTAAATCATACAGCAGTTATACAAAATTTTGATCTATACAATCATCTTACACTGTAATTTTGGGATACCGTACATAAACTTGATGAAAATGCACATCAATAATTCAAACCATTTCTATCTTGGTTCGAGATCAGTAATGGTCATCGAATCTTTCTTCGACTCGTTAGTCGTTACTTATCGATACATGATTTTCTACATTACAGCTATAACTCCTTTCCACGAAAAATCCAGGTTCACCGGGTTCACACAGAACAGCTTCCTCATGTCCTAACATGAACACCACAGATGACATAACTGGCCTGTTTTCTGGAAATTTTTGAATGCATAATAAGGCCACTTGTATGCATCTCTTTACTTGAGTTTCATTATATGTATCTTTTAAACATTCATCCACAAGCTCTAAAGCCTTGTTTTCTTTCCACAGCAACCATGCCTGCCATATTTGCCACCAATTTCTCATATTAAGGATGAGTATCTGACAAGAAGTTGTGTGTTTGAAGCTAGCAAGAGAAGACTAGTTCCAATTTTACTCCGATTCAAGGACCAAAGTTTGTGACAGATGGGATTTAATTGCATATAGACAGTACATGCGATGAATTTGTGACGAAATACTAATCGATTTGGATAGAGGCGCAAAATATAAATGCATGATGACATTTGATATGAATTTCTGAAATATAATTCTGTCATAAAAGTTAGTTCATGGTGGATTTCAATTCCATCATAAAATTAATAACCCACAATGCATAGAACAAGATCTATTATGGAACCATGTCAATGATACCACTAATAAAAAATTTGTGACAAGTAGGATTTAATTACTCGTAGACAATATTTCTGATGAATTTTTGACGAAAGACATTTTGGATGCATTTTTGAAAAGTTTCTATCATAAGAGTTAATTTTTTGATGGATTTCAATTCCATCATACAACTAATCACTAACAATTAACAAATCTATGATGGAACAAAATCAATTTCAGAACCATGTTAATAATAGATTTCATTAAATATATGATCTAAAGGGGTGTTTTCTCATAGTGTTTATTTGTGCAACTTACATGTCCTAGAAGGCTATGATGGTGATTGCAGTGACTAAAACCCCGGTTCCTTTTGCCGCTGACTATCTCTAACAAGATGACGCCCATACTAAAGATATCAGATTTTACTGAGAACTTCCCATCGAAGGCGTACTCAGGGGCCATATAGCCACTGTATAAAGTAATAGTCATGAGGTCATTTGGAAAGTTACAAAATGCTTTGTTGAGGTCAAAAAGAGCTTACTATGTCCCAATAACTGTCTTCGTTCTGGCAGTAGTTTGGTCGCCTCCAAAAATTCTTGCCAAGCCAAAGTCAGAAATTTTTGGATTTAAATTTCCATCCAGTAAAATATTGCCTGTCTTCAAATCTCTATGGATAACCTTTAATCTTGAATCGTGATGGAGATAGAGCAATCCCTTTGATATTCCCATGATAATATCAAAACATTTGGGCCATGTCAATAATTTCTTTCTATTTTTATCTGCACATGATCGAACATCTAGTGATTACATGCAAATTTATCGGAAGGAAAGTAGCAAGACGAAGGATATGATCTTAGATCTTACCAAAAACAAAATAATCCAGGCTTCTATTTTGCATGTACTCGTAGATAAGCAACCTTTCAACTCCTTCAATGCAACATCCTAAAAGTCTAACAAGATTCCTATGTTGGAGTTTAGCAATCAAAACAACTTCATTTTTGAACTCTTCAAGACCTTGTCGGGATGAACTCGATAGTCTTTTCACTGCTATTTCTTCTTTTGCTAACAACTTTCCCTGCTTATGCATAAATGTTAGTTTCAAATTTTGCAAAATACTGTACCATATAATAACTTACCCTGTAAACAGGGCCAAAACCACCTTCTCCAATCAAGTTTTCACTGGAGAAGTTGTTTGTTGCAACAGCTATGGTAGCCATTTTAAACGAAGGCAATTCAAAATCCTTACTTTTCTGCTTTCCTGCTGTAGAGAATTAGGCATTCATCACCTTGGAGTCTACTTTTTTCATGTTTATAGCATATGCCACAGAGTAGAGGTTTTATACTTACCTCGTTTCTTTAATCTTAATCTTAAAGCACGCATACCCAAACAGATCAAGCAAGAGATAAGCACTCCAGTGATAGTTGATATCAGTATTAACTTTCCAGCCTTACCACGCTTCTTCTTCTTTGTCTTATCCAAATTACTGTTAGATTCTGCAAGGAACAAAGACGAAAAGACGGAATTACTCTTCACAAGGAACTTTATAGAATGCTTCTATTTTCTACTTCATTGTAAAACTTGAAGAAACACTCCACCTTCTATTAAAATTGTCTTTAGAACTTCCTATTCATCATATCACATAAGTATATCAAGAACCATACATCATGGATAGCCATTTTGTCTGTGTTATCAAGTGCTAAGCTGAACTAAACTGTTTAAATAATTACTTTCTTATGAATTTCAAGCCATCAATTCTCAATGCAATGACTATAAATAGGGATAATTATCTCAACGCCCCATGTGATTTGGTAAACTGCAATCATGCTCATTGTTATTTGTTGATTCAGTTGACAAAAAACTTAATCTACTATGTATAATATTACAACTATACCCCTTGAAAACCCAACACTATAAGTACATGATGTGTTAATCCAACGGCAAGGGATGTTATTGTAATTCCCACAACCACAGAAGGTGGCTATGACTTGAAGGAATCAAAACTCGATTTTCTACTTACCTAGTTCTGAAACTGGCAAGCGAAGATAAACAATTTGCTTGCTATCTGCTCCATGAGCCTCTCTAATATCAATAAGTTCCCCAAACCACATCAAACAACCAGTCCCTCCATTAGTTATATACGTATTAGCATATGCCACGCAGCTACAGTTTCTTAAGCATTCATCATGGCATTCCTTAAGGCTCATGCTAGTATTCAACCAATACTCCAACATATCAGGGTACTTAACCCCTCTAACCTCAAGAAAAGCATCTCCACTTCCACAATTCAATGGCCTAATTCTACTGCATCCACTAGACCAATCCCAATCTTGTTGTGCCTTTGGTTCAAACCCCTCCAAACACTCACATATTGGTTCTTTATCAATACTACAAACACCATAAGGACCACATTGACCATAATTGTCACAAGTATACCGCGGAATCGTGTACGCAACATTCCACTTATCTTTCATCTCATTCATACTATAACGTTGTAGCAAACCCGATTGCTGCAATGTTAGTCTTGTTATAGTTGAACTGTAATAAGCCTCGCGTACGGATAACATAAGATCTTTATCAAAAACTGCCTCGAGCTTATAGCCTGGATTTGGAGATACTGAAGAACCACTAAACTCCAGGCCATTCCAGGGGCCAGTACGGAAACGTTTCATCTCACCCTTGAAAATCACCAATTCAGGCAAACCCTTGTTTTCTATCCTGTAAGTGAAATCTCCAGGGGAAGGATCAATAGAGTTTCTCCATGAGGTTAAATACTTGAAATCACCAGTATTGGGGTTATTTACCATTTGCATACCTGGCAACCTCGTATCACTTGGATAATCAAAACTTTGCCATATGTTAGTAGCATCATCTACAACAACAAGGTTTCCAATATCCAAGAGGCGTAAAACTGGATTTGAAGCTATTTTTGATGAAACTTGGTACCAGATAACGGTCCCATTTTTGGTTATAATTAGGGTTCCATTTGGGGCTATGGCTAATGCAATTTCTTGAGAATCGTCGATGGGGTGTTTCCTGTTTGCAACCCAAACTACAACATCTGGGGTACTTTTGTACCATATGCCTAAGAAAGTGTTTCCGGCAAACCCCGGGGTGAAGAATCCCACTTCAAAAATTTGGTTTGCAGAAATTAAAGTGCGTCCATTTTCAAGAGTATGGTTGGGAAAAAGTGTATCTGCTCCGAGAGAGAAGTTCAGAAAGGTTAGAGCATGGAAGATTGTGTAGAGAAATATGGGGAATTTGGAGTATGCCATTTTATTAACATCAGAAGATGAAATTGGGATTGGCTATCCTATTTATATATATAGTCGGATGACAACAATTTTCCGATTAACGGCAAAACTTTCTATGCGGTAATTAGTATTAGCCATTGTTACCCCACATCATAGGTGGTTTCCACGAAGTCTGATGAGGAAAGATACATAAAAAAGTCCTCTAAGCCATTGTCCAAACGTCTCTCTCAAATAAAAGTAAAATGAAAAAAAAAAAATTTAAAGAAAAGTCAAAAAGGTGGCGGCTGGAACCTTGTCTTTGTAGCAATTTTTCTACCACATGGATGACCAAAAATATCTTAAGGTGTTTGTTGTGGAAAAAAAAAAAAAAGAAAAAAGAAAAAAAAGCAATTGACACGTCGTTGCAATCATTGATCTCATGCAATCATCATATAAATAAAAATCTCCAACAACTTGTCGTACCATAAAAATTTTTTTGAACTTCTGAAGTTGAAACTCCACTTTATTATTAGAGGAAGACATCATTGACAAAAGATCTTATAGGTTTGAGGTTGCAAATTCTCAGTGGTTTGACAAATTCAAAAGAAACGAGTTTTTAGCAATTGTCTCTCAGAATATAGTGACTCTATTAAGGTAGCAGCACTACAAATCTTAAAATCAACAAACATAATATTATTTCGAAACTGTAGAATTCAGAAAGACTAAGGAGAAAGCAAATATGAATGCCCTGTACAATCGATTCTGCGGAATATGGAGGTCTATTTATAATTGTCCAGAGGTTATGGGCTTTGGTGGAATATTTACAAACTAGGTCTAAATTTGGATTTCACCTACTTCAACAGAAATAGGCTATCTTACCCTTCCCCACCGTTCAACAAATGAACACACATCTGCTTCGGTTTAGGCCCTTCGGAAAATGGACTACACTATCTAGGAGCCCTGTCCATTGTTGGCCACCCCATTTAATTAACTTGGATACTAAATTTAATTTTAATTGTGTAAGATTTATTTAATTTGGATACGACACAAAGAAATTAATTTTAATTAGGATTTTGTTCAGAAAGAATATATTTAGCCCAAGCTCAGGATCGAACCAGACCGGATACAAAGCCAAGCCAATGGCGCACGTGTGATCTTTGATCCAAGCCATTAACAGGTAAATCTCCCCCTTCCAAAGACTTTGGTAGTCCGATCGCCCAAGTTCGAGTTAAATATATATGTACTCGAGATTGAGCCAGAAATATTAGTTATTTTTTTTATTATTGAATATTTTTAGAATTTATTTATATTTATTTTTCATAAATATATTATATATTTATTTATTTAATAATTATTTTTTTATATGTATTGCTCATGAGCATATATAATGTATAATTATCAATAGAATATGTATATAGATATAATCAAAAGTCCGTGAACAAGCTCGGTAAGTGATGAACAATAACTTTAAGCTCGAAATTGAGCTCAGCAATCTTATTTTTCATTATTCGAGGTTGACCTTGAGATATAATATTTTTGTTATTAATGATTCATTATAATTTATTTAATGTTTATTTATATTGATTATATAAATATAATGTATGTATTTATTTATTCAATAATTACTTATTTATATTTATTACTCATGAATATATGATATATAATTATCAATAGAATATGTAGATAAATATAATTAAAAGCTCATGAATCACATGTTGCATCTTGACTAAAAGCTCCATAAAGTGAAAAAACGAAAAAAGACAACAATTTTTGTTTTATTAAAGAAAAAGTCTTAAAACAATTAGGACAAGATAAGACTTCCTTAGTGCTAACTTAGTAACTCATGATAAATAAATAAACCAAAGATTTTACCTTAATTATTTAACTTGCAAATTTTTAAGGATTTGTCCAAACAAAATTAATAACTAGTTATTTTAAAGTAACACACAACAATTGAATATACAATAATCAATAGTTTTATATGAAATGATTCAGTTTATGTATTAGTCTTTTTCTTTTTCTCTCGCAACATTAATATCAACGTAAATTCGTAACAATAATCCGAAGATCATCTCATCAAGGTCATGTTTCTGTATCTCTTATTTTTTCCTTATAATACTAATATACATATATTAACTGTCTCTAAATCATTCCACTGTATTCTTACCATTTCATTTGTATTTCGCCCAACTCTTTTATTCAAGGGATTTAATACAGAAATAATTCCTATAATTTGAACGATTACAATGACACTCTTTATTATTAGTTTAACTAATTGATAAAGATGTCTATGTAAAATTATAATTAGAACATGAAAATAATCATATTAACTATAACATTACAAATAGACCAGACTCTGTTAAGTTTTCCAGTAGGTGAACAAAAGAAAAACGTTGTTATCGTAATTTTTTAAAACACGAAATATTTCTATAATTAGGTCAAATCTCAATAGTATTCGGATAAGTATCCTTTACTCAATAAATGCCAGAAATCCAGGTGAAATGTAACATGTGCTTTTGGGTAGTTGGGTTATTATTTTGTTTCATTTTTGAGTATTCATGATTCTTGTAGCAAAAGGCCCAAAAAAAGAATTGAAGAAGAATTGGCTTTTCCATCAAGAAGCCAACTACCTTTCATGATTTCAAGGTTTTGTTTCCCTTGCTAAGAAAGCCAAAAACTTGACCAAGTTGTTCTTCCCACTTGCTTGTTTCTTTTGCCAATGCACTCATTTTGTTGTGTCAACTACTAAATTACAAGGCTTTCGAAAGGTTTGTTGCACTTGCCTCAATTTCCAGCAAAATCTTTAGGAGTGCCAACTAGTACCCTAATGTTATCGTCGTACTCAATTTGTCCTAACCTGTTTGAGGCAGGTTGAACAGAGGATTCTAGTTTAGGGTACTTATCCCGATCCATCCCGAAGTACTTTTATTACGTAATATATATAAAACTTATACAGACAAACATATAATCATCCTTAATTTTTTTTGTTGTTTTTAGCTAAACAAATTGCTAAATTATGTTACTGTATAACTTTGATTTGTATCAATTTTTTTTTTTTTTGGGTAAATTTCATTTTGAAATAATGCATTTCTTAAGAAATAATTTTACATTCTTATAGTCAAATTAAAATATTTTTTCATTATATAGTGTGTTGTATTTAAAGATATAATCAAGTATGGGTAAGATCGGGTAGGTATTAGGTTCTAGTCATAAATTACGAATAGGGAGTGGACTCTAAAACCTACGACATGCAGGGCTATTAAGCGTGGATTGAGATACTTAAAAAGATGTGCAGGTCAAGTTAAGTGAAGACCTGCCCAAACCCGCACATTACCAAGCTTGAAAATCTTGTTCGTTTCAGTATACAACCCTCCCAACTTTCTCACTAAGCTAAGGAACATAAAATTTTATTACAACATTGCTATTATTTATTGTTTGGGTGAGCTCGTAAGCTCCTCAAAAACATAACATCTTATGATATGTTACGAGTGTTTTTTTTTTTTTTTAAACAAAAGAAAAATCATAAGCTCCCAAAACAAGATATTAAGATTTTATTGCTTTGTTAAAAAAATAGATTCCCTAACTTATCTTTAAGATATTAATTAACATACTCCTTTTGTTTCATTCATATGAACTATAAAATTTCCAATATTACTAACATCTAATAATCTTCAAGATCTTGTTTTATCCCAACACTTCAATAAGTGGTTTTCTAAAGAAAAATGAAATCTAAATCAATTCTATACAAGTGGAAAATATTGAACGGATGAAAGATCCACAAGTTGTTGAACTATAGGTTGTTCGGTATCATTTAGTGTCTAATACCTGCAAACAAATTAGTGGGCCTTTGCTAGAGTTGACTAGATTGGGTTTACACTTACGTAAACTCAAACAAAATTGTCATCTCATTGTTGATAACACAACATTTGATAACTATATGGTACTCAAGACAAGACCTAATAATTAGTCCTTGTGTGCCGATTGTTGTTATCAATGTGTATGATTCGGATACATTTTACCCCTTCCTTTTTATAATTGGGTCGCATTACAAAATCAATTTAGTGACGTACCAATAGATAATTACTTTCAAATGTAGTATATGATTAATTTATTATGGGAAATTGCGATGGCACATAATCATGATATTAATAGAGATGACTCACTTATCCTGAATCAATCTATTGCAAATTTTATGTGACCAAAAGCAAAATAAATTTAAATAATTTAATTTCATCTATATTCAGTACGAGTATCAAAGCCGCTCAGTAGACATGGACAGATTGTGCCTTACTTTGGGAATTGCTGCGTACAAAATAATGCTTCAGTAGCATGAGGAATTCGACAAAATAAAAATAAATAACATTATGTTATGGATAACCAATCTAATCAGGCGCTTTAACAATGTACTAGTAATTAAATGCATACACATTGAGCCCTTCGCACAAGGTACAACCGATGCGGCTTGCCTGATAAATATAGTTTGCAGGCTATTGCATGGACCTTAAGTTTATCTAGAGCATACTGTCATTTATTACAATACCAGAGGGCAGATAGAGTAAACAACTTGTGTGGCATAATTTTGATTTGTAGATCGTACGTAGTGTAATAATCAATACTCCAAATTCGGGATGTCGTAATGGGTGGCAATGTATTAGATTTAGCAGGAAGCAAAGAGGGTCGAATTACTTTTACAAACCGGAAGACGTTTTTCAGTTGTTCCAAAATTGAAGAAATGTTCGCTTTTGTAAGCATTTTATTTAGGGATAATTACCTCTACATTCCCTGAAATTTACCATAATTGTCAAAACATTCCCTTACTGTTTAATAATTACCATTACATTTTAATTTACAGTGCAGCTAATACATAATTATATTTACACTCCTTAAACATATGCATAAATATAGTTAAACCAACTAAACCAAAGCAAAATATTACAAATAATGTCTAGAATTTTTAGAGGGTGTAATAGTAAATATCCAAATACTAAGGAGTATTTTGATAATTATAGCAAACTTCAGGAAATGTTTAGGTAATTACCCCCTTTTATTAAATACGTAGAATGTCATGCGTGTCTCGATTTTCGCTTCTTATTAATGTTGACGACGAGGTGGCTGGTTTTGGAGTTATTCAAAACTTGGTACCTGTCCTTATCCCTGGGTTAGACATAAAAATGAGTCAAGTTTGCTCGCAAGTCGAGCTCAAGCTAGCCTGACTTGAGCTCAAAAGAGTTCGAAGATGAGTTGAGCAAAATCGAGCTCGAGTTTTACTCTAAGTTGATTTTGGGCCACTTGTAAGCTGTAACTGGGCTCGAGGCCTTAAAGTCAACTTGCAAGACTAAATATACTTTAAATAATTTTTCAAACTATTAGCTAATACATAACTAATGTTTATATATATGTATCATGATATGCTATAATATAAATATTATAATATTATATATTATATTTTATTTTTTAAATTAAAATAATTTAATTAATTATAATAATTTTCGAGGTTGAGCTCAAAATTTTTCCCAAACTCGACTTAGCTCGATTGTACCCCATTAGGATCTGCCTCATCATGGACATGGGATCAAGTGTAATTAGACCCATTTTACAATCTTAAAAATATTAAAAAACAAATATATATATATATAAATATTGCCATAAATTTCTAAATAGGAGAAAATAAAATATATTTTAAAAAGATGCTATTTACAAGTAATTATATGTGCTTAGATTAAATTTTAACAAATTGTAAGTTACACACGAATATTTTTCTTTTACATACGCATATATCGATACATGCAATGCATAAACTAGTCACTAATGCAATACTCATCACTTGATAATCTTTTTCCATTTATAAGCCACTCACTCACTGTAATAAATTCTCAACCATTAACACATTGCACTTCAGAAGTTCAAGCAATCACATTGCTTTTCTCCCCTGTCAAATCCATCTCATCCTGATCCATAAATACAAAATTAAGTGAATCATACAGCAGTCAAACAAAATTTTGATCGATACAATCACCTTACCTGTAACTTTGAATACTGTACATAAACTTGATGAAGTACACACCAATAATTCTAACCAATTCTATCTTGGCTCGAGATCAGTAATGGTCATCGATTCTTTCTTCGACTCGTTACTTATCGATACATGATTTTCTGCATTATAGCCAGAACTCCTTTCCATGAAAAATCCAGGTTTGCTGGGTTCAGACAGAACAGCTCCCTCATGTCCTAACATGAACAACACGGACGACATGACTGGCCTGTTTTCTGGAAATTTTTGAAGGCATAATAAGGCCACTTGTATGCATCTCTTTACTTGAGATTCATTATATGTATCTTTTAAACATTCATCCATAAGCACTAAAGCTTTGTTTTCCTTCCATAGCAACCATGCCTGCCACATTTGCCACCAATTTCTCATATTAAACATGAGTATTTGCCAAGAAGAAGTTGAGTGTTTGAAGCTAGCAAGACAAGACTAGTTTAAATTTTACTAGGGTTCACTAATAAAAGTTTGTGATGGATGGGATTTAATTGCATATCGATGGCATATGTGATGAATTTGTGATAAATTTCAATCATAAAAGTTAGTTCTAGGGAGGTTTCAATTCCATCATATAACTAATAACTAAAAATGAGTAGAACAAATTTTATTACAAAACCATGTTAATGATAACCGCTAATACAAAATATGTGACAAGTAGGTTTTAATTATTTGTAGACGGTATTTCTGATGAATTTATGACGAAATGCTTACAGATTGAAAAGAGGAGCAAAATACATAAGAATGCTGACACTTTAGATGAATTTTTTAAAAGTTTCTGTCATAAAAGTTAATTTTGTGACCGGATTTCAATTCTATCATATAACTAAACACTAACGATCAACAAATTTATGATGGAACAAAATCAACTACAGAACCATGTTAATGATGGATTTCATTAAATTTATGATCTAAAGGGGTGTTTTCCTGTAGTGCTTATTTGCGCAACTTACATGACCCAGAAGGCAATGATTGTGATTGCAGTGACTAAAACCTCGGTTCTTTTTGCCGCTCACTATCTCTAACAAGATGACTCCCATGCTAAAGATATCAGATTTTACAGAAAACTTCCCATCGAAGGCGTACTCTGGAGCCATATAGCCACTGTATAAAGTAATGGTCATGAGATTATTAGGAAAGTTACAAAATGCTTTGTGGAGGTCAAAAAGAGCTTACTATGTCCCAATAACTCTCTTTGTTCTGGCAGTAGTTTGATCGCCTCCAAAAATTCGTGCTAAGCCAAAGTCAGAAATTTTTGGATTTAAATTTCCATCCAGTAAAATATTGCTCGTCTTGAGATCTCTATGGATAACCATTAATCTTGAATCGTGATGGAGATAGAGCAATCCCTTTGATATTCCCATGATTATGTCAAAACGTTTAGGCCATTTCAATGATTTCTTTCTATTTTCATCTGCACGTGATTAGACACAAAGTGATTACATGCAAATTTAGCAGAACAAAACCAGCAAGACGAAGGACATGATCTTAGGCCGTACCAAAAACAAAATAGTCCAGGCTTCTATTTTGCATGTACTCGTAGATTAGCAACCTTTCATCTCCTTCCATGCAACATCCTAAAAGTCTAACGAGATTTCTATGTTGAAGCTTAGCAATCAGAATAACTTCATTTTTGAATTCTTCAAGACCTTGTCGGGATGAACTCGACAGTCTTTTCACTGCTATTTCTTCTTCTGCAGACAACTTTCCCTGCTTATGCGTAAAAGTTAGTTTCAAATTTCACAAAATAATATCCTATATGATAACTTACAGTTAGTTTCAAATTTCACAAAATACTATCCCATATGATAACTTACCCTATAAACCGGACCAAAACCACCTTCTCCAATCAAGTTTCCAATGGAGACGTTGTTTGTTGCAACAGTTATGGTAGCCATTTTAAATGAAGGTAATTCAAAACCCTCATTCTTCTGCTTTGTTGCTGTGGAAAAAATAGCTCTGATTATCTTAAAGTCTAACTTTTTTTTTCTTTCTTCTTCTTCTTTTCGTCTTTATAACATCCATCACAAAATAGAGGTATTATACTTACCTCGTTTCCTTAATCTTAATCTTATGGCAAGTATACCCCAACAGATCAAGCAAGAGATAAACACTCCAGTGATGGTTAATATCAGTATTAACCATCTAGCCTTACTCTGCTTCTTCTTCTTCTTAGTCTCATCTAAATTATTGTTAGATTCTGCAAGGAACAAAGTTAGAAGGATGGAATTACTCTTCACAAGGAACTTTATAGGGTGCTTTTATTTTCTACTTCATTGTATAACTTGAAGACACATTCCACCTTCTATTAGAATTGTCTTTAGAACTTCATATGCATCATATCAGATACGTATCTCAAGAACTGTAAATTATGGATCAGCATTTTGTCCGTGTTATCAAATGCTAACATGAACTGCACTATTTAAATAATTACTTTCTTATGAATTTCAAGCTATCACTTGTCAATAAAATGGCTACAGAGAGGGATAATTATCTCAGCACACCATGTGGTTTGGTAAATTGCAGTCACATTCCTTATTGTTTGTTGATTCAGCTAACAAAAAGCTTAATCTGTTATGTGTAATATTAGAATTGCACCCCTTGAAACCTAACATTATAAGTACACACAATGTTAATCCAATGACAAGGGGTGTTATTGTAATTTCGATAACCACAGAAGGTGGTACTGACTTTAGGGAATCAAAACTCCGTTTTCTAATAGACTTACCTAGTTCTGAAGCCAGCAAGTGAACATAAACAATTTGCTTGCTACCTGTGCCATGAACCTCTCTAATATCAATAAGTTCCCCAAACCACATCAAACAACCTGTCCCTCCATTAGTTATATACGTATTAGCATATGCCATGCAGCTACAGTTTCTTAAGCACTCATCATGGCATTCTTTAAGGCTCATGCTAGTATTCAACCAATACTCCAACATGTCAGGGTACTTAACCCCTCTAACCTCAAGAAAACCATCTCCACTTCCACAATTCAATGGCCTAATTCTACTACATCCACTGGACCAATCCCAATCTTGCTGTGCCTTTGGTTCAAACCCCGTCAAACACTGACATATTGGTTCTTTATCAATACTACAAACACCATAAGGACCACATTGACCATAATTGTCACAAGTATCCCGCGGAATCATATGCACAACATTCCATTTATCTTTCATCTCATTTATACTATAACGTTGTAGCAAACCCGATTGCTCTAATGTTAATCTTGCTATAGTTAAACTATTATAATCCTCGTGCATAGATAAGATAAGATCTTTATCGAAATCTACCTCGAGCTTATAACCTGGATCTGGAGATCCTGAAACACCACTAAACCCTAGGCCATTCCAGGGGCCGGTACGGAACCTTTTCACCGTATCCCTGAACATTACCAATTCAGGCAAACCCCTGTTTTCTATCCTGTAAGTGAAATCTCTAGGGGAAGGATCAATTGAGTTTTTCCATGAGGTTAAATATTTGAAATCACTAGTATTGGGGTTATTTACCATTTGCATACCTGGCAACCTCGTATCACTTGGATAATCAAAACTCTGCCATATGTTAATAGCATCATCTACAACAACAAGGTTTCCAGTATCTAAGAGTCGTAAAATTGGATTTGATGCTACTTTTGATGAAACTTGTTACCAGATAACGGTCTCATTTCCGGATATAATTAGGATTCCATTTGGGGCTATGGCTAATGCAATTTCTTGAGAATTGTTGATGGGTTTTTCCTGTTTGCAACCCAAACTACGACATCTGGGGTACTTTTGTACCATATGCCTAAGAAAGTGTTCCCGGAGGAGCCTGGGGTGAAGAATCCCAGTTCAAAAATTTGGTTTGCAGAAATTAAAGTGGGTCCATTTTCAAGAGTTTGGTTGGGAAAAAGTGTATCTGCTCCGAAAGAGAAGTTTAGAAAATTTAGAGCATGGAAGATTGTGTAGAGAAATGGGGGGAATTTGGAGCCTGCCATTTTATTAACATCAGAAATGAAATTGGGATAGCTTATATATATTCGGATGACAATAATTTTCCAATTAACGGTAAAAATTTCTATGTTTGGCTTGTGAACAATTGATTTGGGCCAGGCCATAATTAGTATTAACTTCCACTGTACACTCGAGACTTTTGTATAAAATAATTAATATATTTTATTTATGTATAATACAAACTTGATTTGTGA
>JACFYI010003732.1:200745-220614 GCA_014898755.1 Handroanthus guayacan
ATTGTTATTTATTTGTTAGAATAAACTTTTGTATTATTATTTTTTATTTCATGTAAATAACTTGATTTTTTCTTTTTAAAAAATGGAATTTTCAACTTATATTCCATTCATTTTTCTTTTAAAAAGAGATTTTCCTTTTTTTTTTTTTTTTTTTTTTTTTTTTTTTTTTTTTTTTCTGTTTGCTGTTTTTCAGGTTTCTTTGCATATTTTTTATGCACGTTTATTTATTTGTATTATGCACGTTTTTTGCCATCTGTTGCTCGAATGAGGCACCAGTATTCAATCTTTTCCTTGGCTGCCTTCATCTTATTTCTTTTCCTCAGCTGCCTTCATCTTATTTCAAGATGACAATAACTACAATAATACTCTATTTTTCAGACCACATTCTTATTTGCCCGCAAAGCCAGTAATTCTAATTAAGCTCTGCAGTTTACTGTTATTTGTTTATTTTTTTTTTCTTTTGATAATATATTTATTTCAAATCTATTTAATTTTTGCAGAATTCCAGCTAGCCTATTGCCTAAATTTAATGTCTACATCTGGTTCGGGAAAAGCCTCGTCTACTTCTAGTAATAGGAAGGATCCGGCTTGGAAGTATGTTAGATTAGAAAATTCCAAAAATACTTGTAATACTACATGTATTTTTTGTGATCTAAAATGCTCCGGGGGAATTTGTCGTGCAAAACAACACATTGTAGGAAGGTATGGGAACGTCAAAGCATGTGACAAAGTTCCCAATGAAGTTAGAGAAGAAATTCAAAATTATATGGGCAACAAAAAGAGAGCCAAAGAGCAAGTGATTATAGAAAAACAAATTCAACAACAAAGAAGTCAAGAAGAGTATCTAAAAAGCCTTGGCATTGATGATGAAGAGGAAGAACAATTTGAGGGCTTAAGTCGGGAGGCTCAATCAAAGAAAAAAGCAAAAACAAATACTAAAGGGCCAATGGACTTTTTTATAAGTCATGGTGAGCAACCAACTTCCAAAGACATGAAGAAGCAAAAGAATGTGAATGAGGAGGCATTGAAAGAGTTGAAAAGTTGAGCACATTCGGCTATAGCAAGATGGATGTATGATGCCGGGATCTCTTTTAATGCCATGTCGTATGATAGTTTCCAAGAAATGATTGATGAGATTGGGAAATATAGTCCAAGGTTGAGGCTCCTAGTTTTCATGAGGTGAGGGTTCCTTTACTTAAGAACGAGGTTCAACATGTGAAGAAGATTATGGAAGATCATAAAGAAGAATGGAAAAAATACGGTTGTTCAATTTTGTCGGATGGGTGAAAAGACAAAAGAGAGCGAACAATAATTAATTTTCTTGTTAATTGTCCTAAAGAAAGCATGTTTGTGAAGTCAGTTGATGCCTCAGAGTATAGCAAGATGGGGGAAAAATGTTTGAATTGTTGAGTGATTTCGTGAAGGAAGTTGGACCCGAGAATGTGGTGCAAGTTGTCATGGACACTGCTTCAAATATGAAACTTGCGGGTATGATTCGTTTTTCAATAGTTTATCAATTATCAATTATCATCATATCATAATTCATATCATTATACTTTTTTTATTCTAATTATTAATTAGTAATTATTTCTTTATGTTTTGTTTTCTTAATAGGGCAATTATTGATGGCGAAATATCCACACTTATTTTGGACACCGTGTGCCGCTCATTATTTAGACTTGATGTTGGAGGATATATTTAAAAAAAGATATATTCATCCAATTTTAACGAAGGCTGTGAAATTGAATAGCTATATATATAGTCGGCCCGGTGTGGTAAACTTGATGAGAAAGTTTACTAAGTAGGAGTTAGTTAGACCTGCAGTGACACGTTTTGCCACGGCATTCCTCACACTTTCAAGAATTAATTCAGTGAAGAAAGAATTGAGGGCTATGTTCCTTTTAGATGCATGGAGAAAAAGTAAATGGGCAAAGGAACAGAAAGGTGTACAGGCATCTAAAATTGTTCTGTCTACCACATTTTCGCAAGGAGCAATTAAAGCCCTTAAGATTGCCGGTCCTTTGGTGAAGGTTCTTCGATTAGTTGATGGTAAGAAAAAACCTCCTATGGGATATATTTACGAGGCCATGGATAGAGCAAAAGAGGCTATTCCAAAGAGTTTCGATGATGATGAGGAGAAATATTGTCGATACTTTGATATTATTAATAGGAGGTGGGAAGACCAACTTCACCAGCCATTGCATGCAGCCGGATACTACTTGAATCCGAAGTATTTCTATTCAAACCCGAACATTGAAAGTGAGAAGGAAATTATGGTTAGGTTTTACAAATATCTTGAGAAGTTGGTGCCGGATACCCGTGTTCAAGACATGATTAGTAACGAGTTAATGATGTATAAGAATGCAGAAGGTCTCTTTGGGATGGCTATGGCTAAGAGGCAGAGGAATATGAAAACACCGGGTAAAACTATAAATTCTTATTTAATATGTCTATTTTTGAAAGTTATAATATTAATATCACTTTAATAATTTGACATTTACTTGTTTACTTCACAGTTGATTGGGGGAAAGCTTATGGTGGAGGGGCTAAAAATTTGCAACAGTTTGCTGTTAAGATTCTTAGCCTTACTTGAAGTTCATCCGGGTGTGAAAGAAATTGGAGCATTTTCGAACATGTAAGTAGCTAATTAATTAAATCATAAATTATAGAGATAAGACTAAGAGATATGATATCTTCTTTTCATTTTTTTATTTCTTATTGGTAAATGTTGCATGAAATTGGTAGGTTCATAGCAAGAAGAGAAATAGGTTGGCTCAAGGAAAAATGAACGATTTGGTATTTGTGAAATATAATAGAGCTTTGAGACGACGCTACAATCTTCGTGACACAATTGATCCCATTTCCTTAGATGAACTTGATGATAGCAATGAGTGGTTGGTAGGGGAGGATGATGGAATGGGTAAGAATAGTGACGAAGAAATGTTTGATGATGACCTAACATGGGGTCATATTTCCAAAGCTTCCGGAGCTGAAGAGCCGGCGTATTTTACTAGAGAAAAACAATCTACTTCGAAAGCTCCGAGTGGTAGTGCTAGTGCTAGTAAAGCTAAGCAAAAGGGAAAAGCAAAGGTAGGTGCTTCAAGTATGACTAGCAAACGTACTCAATATCTTGTTGATGATGATGATGAAGATGAAGATGAATATGAAGAGGAAGAGGAAGAGGAAGAGGAGGAAGAGTGTGAATCGATTGAAAGTGACAACGAGCATGAAGAAGATGATTTTTATTTGAGTGAAGATGAGGAAGATATTTGAATTATTATTGTTTAATGCTTATTGCTTGGAGTCTTTGACTATCACTCACTATTTTCATATTTTCATTTTTATGACTAAGTATGGTAATAGGAATGGTAAGTTGTGAAATTGGAACTCGGAAGTCTTAAACATATTTATTGTATGTTGTTTTGTCCTATAACATATTTTAGGAATTTTTGCACTTATATATATATATATTTTATAATTTTTTTTAATTGTCACCTCGGTCGCCTTTTGACCGCCCGCCTCTCGCCTCACGCTTTTAATAACTATGCCTAAAGCACGTACGTCTGCTGTGCTTTATTATTTATAAGTTGCTCCTTCGGGAGTTTGGAAGGATAAGGAAATTTATATGATATATGTTGAAGTTATAAGGGTGACATACCTACCAAAATGTTTGTTTTAGCCATACGACTTGAATATGATATATGTCTATTATTATTTGTTTGTTTCGTTCGTTCTAATTGATTCTGAATCGTTTATTGAAATCACAATCTCGTCTTGAAAGTGATATGTCTATTATTTGGAACTCCTTCGTTTTTGTCCTCATGCCATAATTTTGACTGGATCAGTGGACTCATGATTCCATAATATCATGTAGGTTCCTAGACCAATAATTGACTAATTAAAGCTTAGTATAGACCGTGGATTTAGTGACTGAAACGTCATGTTAGTATATGGCATTCATTTTGGAATTGATGTATATAAGCATGTACCTGGGCATGTTGAACGTTTTGATTTCAGATTTGTCGAGAATGTATAAATTGTCAGCTTGTAATGGTTAGGATATCCGGATGGGATTTGGTTTAGTTAAGTTCCCATTTGAACCATGGATGCGTTTAGCTTGTAATTTGAATTTTGTAATATTTTGGAAAATTCTAACTTGTAAATTTGGAACATTAAGTTATGAGATTGTATTTTGGAATTTTAATGGCCTACATTGGTATTTTTCTGTTGGGATGTAGTATAAATGCATTATGTTAGTTTCGTTTTGGTTTTGGAATGATTATCCGTCTGCGAGTAGCACTTCGGATCTCGTAGCAAAATGCCTCAGGATCCAGGGCGTTATAGTAGGTTTCTTGTGCACCACCAAGTTAGGGTAAAATATATATTATTTGATGTATTATGGCAAAATTGAGATCGAAGATGTCCTTCCGTATTGGAACTAACGCTTCCCCCATGTTTGGCATTGACAAGATGGTTATATTAGAATTAGAAAAATATAAGGTAAGTATATTCTCTTTTATAAGAATACAATGGTGATAAAAATTTTAGGGTTCCATTTGGGGCTATGGCTAATCCAACTTCTTGAGAATCGTTGATGGAGTTCTTCCTGTTTGCACCCAAACTACAACAACTAGGGTACTTTTGTATGCTTAAGAAAGTATTTGCAGAGGTAACTCAATCTAGTTGACCCTTCTCTAGGAGATTCATCTAGTCACTTTCCCGAAGTCTTAAGATCAATTCATGTTAGTCTTTTGTGTGTGCAACAAAATCTAGAAGACAGGCCAAGTATGTCTTTTGCGATTCTTATGTTGGGTAATGAAGGCGTACTTTCACAAGCCAAATAGCTGAGTTTCTTTATTGAAAGAGATGTTCTTAATGCTCAGAGTTCATCTAGCACAATGACAGAAAATTCAACAAATGAAGTCATTATTGCAATGCTAGAGGGCAGATAGAGGAGACAACTTTGAATAGCATAATTTTGATTTGCAAATCGTACATAGTGTAATATGATGACTCCTGTCGTAATGGGTGGTAAAGTAATAGATTAGGCCGAGGTTTGGATTATGATCTTGGTAGAAAGTCAAAAGGGTCGAAGGGCTTTTACGAACCAGAAGATGTTTTTTTATTGTTGTAAAATTGAAGAATGTTCGCTTTCGTAAGCATTTTATTTAAGTAGAATGTGATTTGTGTCGCAATATTTGCTTCTTATTAGTGTTGACCATGGGGCGGCTGGTTTTGGGGGGCTGTTCAAAGCTTGAGACCTACCTTGCCCCTGCTTAGGATTGCAAATGAGTCAAGCCTGCTCGACGAGCTCAAGATAGCTTGACTTGAGCTCGAAAGAGTTTGAAGATGATTCGAGTCCAATGGAGCTTGAGTTTTACTCTGAGTTGATTTTGAGTCACTTATAAGTTGTAACTAGGCTTGAGGCTTGAAGGTTGAATATATTTTAAATAATTTTTTATACTATCAATGGAAATGTTACTAATGTTAATATATATGTTTTACAATATGCTATAGTACAAATATTATAATATAATATATTATATTGAATTTTTTAATTTAAAATAATTTACTTAATTATAAAAGTTTATTAAATTATAACTTTTGAGCTCTAGTTTCAAAACATAATCTCGTCGAGCTTAAACTCAAATATAATATATATATATATATTTCAAAATATTTTCCCAAGCTTGGCTCAACTCAATTGCACCCTGCTAGGATTTTTATGACAATTGTGTGATTAGACTCATTTTACATTTTTAAAAATATTAGAAACATATATATTCTTAAAAAAATATCGCCATAAATTTCTAAATACGAAAAATAATATATTTTAAAAAAGGCTATTTATAAATTTATATGTGCTTACATTAATTTTTAACAAATTGTAGGTTACAAACACATATTTTTCTTTAATATATGTATATATAGATACATATAATGCACAAACTAGTCCTTAATGCAATAAAATCCATTCCATCACTTTAATTAATAATCCTTTCCATTTATACGATACTCGCTGCAATAAAATCTCAACCCGTGCACTTTCAAGTTTCAAGGAATCACATTTGCTTTTCTCCCAGCTAAAATCCATCTCATCTTGATCCATTAACACAAAATAAATGAATCATACAGTAGTTAAACAAAATTTTGATCTATACAATCATCTTACAATGTAACTTCGGGATATTGCACATAAACTTGATGAAATGCACATCAATAATTCTAACCATTTCTATCTTGGTTCGAGATCAGTAATGGTCATTGAATCTTTCTTCGACTCGTTACTTATTGATACATGATTTTCTGCATTACAGCTAGAAATTCCTTTCCATGAAAAATCCAAGTTCACCGGGTTCAGCCAGAACAACTCCCTCGTGTCCTAATATGAACAGAACAGATGACATAACTGGCCTGTTTTCTGGAAATTTTTGAAGGCATAATAAGGCCACTTGTATGCATCTCTTTACTTGAGATTCATTATACGTATCTTTTAAACATTAATCCATAAGCTCTAAAGCCCTGTTTTCCTTCCATAGCAACCACGCCTGCCATATTTGCCACCAATTTCTCATATTAAAGATGAGTATGTGACAAAAAGAAGTCAAGTGTTTGAAGCTAGCAAGAGAAGACTAGTTTAAATTTTAGAAGAAGAAAAACATATGGGATTTAATTGCATATAGACCGCACATGAGATGAATTTGTGAGAAAATGCCAGTGGATTTGGAAAAAGGAGCAAAATGTATATGAATGATGACACTTACATGAATTCGTAATAAACTTCTACCATAAAAGTCAGTTATGTGGCAGATTTCAATTCCCTCATAGAACTAATAATTGATAATGCATATTCTAATGAATTTGTGTTGGAATAAAATTTATCATAGACCCCTATTAATGATGGCACAAATAAAAGTTATGTGACAAGCAGGATATAATTACATATAGATATATAGACGACATATGAGATGAATTTGTGAGAAAATGCTAACAGATTGAAAAGAGGAGCATCTACATAATATACATGAATGATGAAGCTTAAAATGAATTTGTGATAAATTTTTATCATAAAAGTTTGTTCTATGGCGGATTTCAATTCCATCAACATTGCATATACTAATGAATTCGTATTGGAACAAAATCCATTAAAAAACCATGTTATTGTTGGATTTCATCAAATTTGTGATCTAAAGGGGAGTATTTTTCTTGTAGTGCTTATTTGCGCAACTCATTTGTCCCAAAAGGCAATGATGGTAATTGCAGTGACTAAAACCCCGATTTTTTTTGCCACTCACTATCCCTAACAAGATGACTCCCTTGCTAAAGATATCAAATTTTACTGAGAACTTCCCATCGAAGGCATACTATGGAGCCATATGGTCACTGTATAAAGAAATGGTCATAAGGTCATTTGGAAAATACAAAATGCTATCTTGAGGTCAAGAAGAGCTAACTATGTCCCAATAACTCTCTTTGTTCTGGCAGTAGTTTGTTCGCCTCCAAAAATTCTTGCTAAGCCAAAGTCGAAAATTTTTGGATTTAAATTTCCATCCAGTAAAATATTGCTCGTCTTGAGATCTCTATGGATAACCTTTAATCTTGAATCATGATGGAGATAAAGAAATCCCTTTGATATTCCCATGATAATGTCAAAACGTTTAGGCCATGTCAATAATTTCTTTCTATTTTCATTTGCACATGATCAGACATCTAGTGAATACATGAAAATTTAGCAGAATGAAAGCAGCAAGGCGAAGAATATGATCTTAGACAATACCAAAGACAAAATAATCTAGGCTTCTATTCTGCAAGTATTCGTAGATTAGCAACCTTTCATCTCCTTCAATGCAACATCCTAAAAGTCTAACGAGATTTCTATGTTGGAGTTTAGCAATTAGAATAACTTCATTTTTGAATTCTTAACTTGACAGTCTTTTCACTGCTATTTCTTCTGCTGACATCTGTCCCTGCTTATGCAATGGATGTTAGTTTCAAATTTTACCAAATACTATCCCATATAATAACTTACCTTGTGAACCGGACCAAAACCACCCTCTCCAATCAAGTTTTCACTGGAGAAGTTGTTTGTTGTAGCACCTATGGCAACCATTTTAAATGAAGGTAATTCAAACTCCTTACTTTCTGCCTTTTTGCAATGGAGAAAAGAGCACTGATCATCTTAGAGTCTACTTTTCTTTTTTCGTGTTTATAACATATGTCACAGATTAGAGGTTTTCTACTTACCTCGTTTCTTTAATCTTAATCTTACGGCAAGTATACCCCAACAGATCAAGCAAGAGATAAGCACTCCAGTGATGGTTAATATTAGTATTAACTTTCTAGCCTTACTATGCTTATTCTTTGTCTTAACCAAATTACTGTTAGATTCTGCAAGGAACAAAGACAAAAAGACGGAATTACTCTTCACAAGGAACTTTATAGAGTGCTTCTATTTTATACTTAATTGTAAAACTTGAACAAACACTCCCCCTTCTATTAAAATTGTCTTTAGAACTTCATTTTCATCATATCACATAAGAATGTCAAGAACTATACATTATGGATCCACATTCTCTCTGTGTTGTCAAGTGCTAACCTGAACTACACTATTTAAATAATTACTTTCTTATGAATTTCAAGCCATCACTTCTCAATAAAACGGCTATAAATAGGGATAATATCTCAACACCCCATGTGGTTTCGTAAACTGTAACCACACCCCTTGTTGTTTGTTAATTTAGCTAACGAAAAACTTAATATATTAGATGTAATATTACAATTATACCCCTTGAAAACCTAACATTATAAAAACACATTATGTTAATCCAACGACAAGAGGTGTTACTGTAATTTTCACAACCCTAAAAGGTGGTTCTAACTTGAAGGAATCAAAACTCCATTTTCTAATAGACTTACCTAGTTCTGAAACCGGCAAGCAAACATAAAAAACTTGCTTGTCTGCTCCATAAAAAACTCTAATATCTATAAGTTCCCCAAACCACATCAAACAACCAGTCTCTCCATTAGTTATGTATGGATTAGCATATGCCACGCAGCTACAGTTTCTTAAGCACTTATCTTGGCATTCTTTAAGGCTCACGCTAGTATTCAACCAATACTCCAACATATGACGATACTTAACCCCTCTAATCTCAAGAAAACCATCTCTACTTCTGCAATTCAATGGCCTAATTCTACTACATCTATTAGAACAATCCCAATCTTGCTGTGCCTTTGGTTCAGAGCCCTTCAAACACTCACATATTGGTTCTTTATCAATACTACAAACACCATAAGGACCACATTGACCATAATTCTCACAAGTATCCCGCAGAATCGGGTACAAAAGATTCCACTTATCTCTCATCTCATTCATGCTATAACGTTGTAGCAAACTCGATTGTTCTAATGTTAATCTTGCTACAGTTGAACTGTTATAAGCCTCGTGTATGGATAATAAGAGATCTTTATCGAAAACTACCTCGAGCTTATAAACTGGATGTGGAGATGCTGAAATACCACTAAACCCTAGGCCATTCCAGGGACCAGTGCGGAATCTCTTCACCGTACCCCTGAAAAGCACAAATTTAGGCAAACCCTTGTTTTCTATCCTGTAAGTGAAATTTCCAGGGGAAGGATCAATTGAGTTTCTCCATGGGGAAGGATCAATTGAGTTTCTCCATGAGGTTAAATACTTGAAATCACCAGTATTGGGGTTATTTACCATTTGCATACCTGGCAACCTCGTATCACTTGGATAATCAAAGCTCTGTCATATGTTAATAGCATCATCTACATCAACAAGGTTTCTAGTACCTAAGAGGTGCAAAACTGGATTTGATGCTACTTTTGATGGAATTTGGTCCCAGATAACGCTTCCATTCCTAGTTATAATTAGGGTTCAATTTGGGGCTATGGCTAACACAACTTCTTGAGAATTGTTGATGGGGTTTTCCTTGTTTGCAACCCAAACTACAACATCTGGGGTACTTTTATACCATATGCCTAAGAAAGTGTTTCCGAAGGAGCCTAGGTGAAGAATCCTAGTTCAAAAATTTGGTTTGCAGAAATTAAAGTGCATCCATTTTCAAGACTTTGGTTGGGAAAAAGTGTCTCTGCTCCGAGGATGAAGTTCAGAAAGGTTAGAGCATGGAAGATTGTGTAGAGAAATATGGGAAATTTGGATTGTGCCATTTTATTAACATCAGAAGATGAAATTGGGATTGGCTATCCTATTTATATATATAGTCGGATGACAACAATTTTCCGATTAACGGCAAAAATTTCTATGCGGTAATTAGTATTAGCTTTCACCAAACACTCGATACTTATGTATAAAATAATTAATATATTTTATTTATGTATAATGTAGATTTGATTTGTGAGTATTTAACCATTAGAGTATCATTAATATATTTAATATAAATATATACATATATAATTTAACATTAATAAATAAATTAATGACTTAATAACTTTTTATAATGTGACAACTGATTATTAATTTGAATTAATAGCAAGGGATATTTTAGGGATGATACAAGAAACATATTGCTAAAATAACTACTTTTGGCCCTTATATTTTATATGTAGTATAGATCCGATCAGTTAATTTAGTCTAGATAACTTGATTAAGATATTATGCGGCTAGGATGCTATATTTCAAAATGATATTTCATCTACGATTCCATATCTTAAATACATTCCAAGCATATTAAAATATTTTCTTATAAAAAGATAAGATTGTAGATGTCATAAACTTAGCAATTATGCATGCAATAGAATAGGAAATGGTCAAATGGACAAGAATTGGATAGAAGGTTCAGCATGAATTTTATGGATGGCATTCACAGTATTTCTCTGACACCATTTAATGCGAAAACTTAGAGACGATTGTGTGGGATGTTGCCTCTTGCCGGATGGGATCATCTATTTTGAAATAATATTTCATTTTCGACTTCATACTTTAAATATGTGCCACGTGTATTAAATATTTTTTTTATAAAAATATGTAATAATAAGCGGAATAAATACCATTTTATAATAAAGGATTCAATCAGATTAATAGCCACTTGTTTTTACCATGCCATTTTTGCCGATAAGTGAGTAATCGGTTCAACCCAACCATTTGAAAAAATGCACATCATTAAAGCTCTTCGAGAAATTTTTATTAGTTAGGAGAGTCTTATCACATCCTTGGTTATCCCACATCATAGGTAGTTTCCACAAAGTCTAATGAGGAAAGATACATAAAAAAAGTCCTCTAAGCCATTGTCTAAACGTCTCTCTCAAATAAAAGTAAAATGAAAAAAAAAAAAAAAAAATTTAAAGAAAAGTCAAAAAGGTGGCGGCCGGAAGAAATTTTTCTCCCACATGGATGACCAAAGAAATAGGAGCTTTTTGCATAAATACCCCCAGTGAAATTTCTAATTGGCAACAATCCCCCTTATGTTATTTTAATTAGCAACAACCACCCCTATGTTAATTAGTCAATGCACCGAGGGTCCCTCCTCCCAAGTGGTGTAATACACACGTCATAAATGAGAGTGGTTTTGGAATTTTGATGTTTAAAAGATAAATTTACCCTTATTCACTGCACCAAAAGTTCAGCCTTTTCCTTAAAAAAAAAAGAAATTATTCATTGAAATCAAACAGTCAAAATTAATTTTATGATGTGCATAGAAAATAATTTGTAATACATGATGAAAAAGGGGAATATATTTAGAAAAATATTCGGCAAATATAGATTTTGGTTGATGGTTTTTACATTTATATAATTTTTATTTTTTTTCTTATTTTCGTTTATTTCATATATATTTTTATAAATTTTAGGATAAAATTCAATTGGTATGTTGACATTATTGAAATTGCACAAAGTTATATAGTTCATTTGTGAAAATAATTTGTTAGTCTCTCAACAAAAATCTTATAAATAAATACCTAATCCTATCTAATTAGATTTTAAAATCTATCTTGACAATTTAAAAATATAATCAATGCAATTAATCTTACTTTTGTTTAATACATATTATCAGTAGTAATTAATATCTATTTTAAAAAATAATATAGAATAAATTACTTTTGTATTACCCAACAAATTTTAGAGAGTGAGCTAAATAAAGAACTGCCAATATTTTAATTTCTCAATAAAATTAAAGGAATTAAGAATATTTAAACTAAAAATTATATATTCTAAATTTTCTACGATATCTAAACGATAATTATTTTCATAAAAATAGAAAAGAACTAAGAATTATAAGTAACTTCAATCAATATGTATTAATGTTGAAACTATTAACATATATTAATTTTGTAATTATTTACATAATATAAAGATTTTCATTTTTGTAATGTTTAATCTTAACAAACTTTATTTAAATTCTATTTTTCTAAATTTGTGTGGAAAAAAGAATAATTACATAAAAGAGTATTTCTCAGTGATCTATATATAAATTCAAGTAAGAAGAAACAACCAACAAGCATAATATTTGTTACAAGAAGAGGAAATTTTATAATTTTTCTAGTTACAATGAATCTTCTACTGCCTTTTTCCTTTTTTGTTTTCTAGAAGATTAGAATTTATACTAATGTCACTCTATCAATTAACTATGAATAAAAATAAAATTATTTCTACGAAATATATTTTCCCAAAAATACTTAGATGCAAATTAAAAATATGTCATTCGTTAATTAAATAACATGGTAGAATTAAAAGATATTGAGATTAATGCTATGATACCACATGTATTATAATGCATTGCAAGAATATGTGAGGGTATTAGTGGAACTTTACATTCAGTCAACAACTAAACAGAGTTTGGGTGAGGTGAGCAATCTTTAATTAACACAAGGGAGATTGTTGCTAATTAAAATAACATAGGGGGGTTGTTGCCAATTAGAAATTTCACAGGGGGGGTTTATGCAAAAAGCTCAAAGAAATAGCTTAAAGTGTTTGTTATGAAAAAAAAAAGGAAAAAAGAAAAAAAAAAGCGATTGACACCTCGTTACAATCATTAATCTCATACAATCATCAATAAATAAAAATTTCCAAAAACTTGTCATACAATAAAAAAAATTTTGAACTTATGAAGTTGAAACTCCACTTTATTATTACTAGAGGAAGGCATCAATATTGACAAAAGATCTTATAGGTTTGATATTGCAAATTCTCAGTGGTTTGACAAATATAAAAGAGATATAATAATAGATAGGTGAATAGTAATTAACCATAAATTTTTGGTACTTTGTTTAGGAGAGTCATGATCCAGAAAGAAAAAGGAGAAAGCAAGTATGAATGCTAGAGGTTTATTTATAATTGTCCAGAGGTTTATGGGTTTTGGTGGAATATTTACAAACCAGGTCTCAATTTGGATTTCACCTACTTGAACAGAAATAGGCTATCTTACCCTTCCCCACCGGTCAACAAATGAACACACATCTACTCGGTTTTAGGCCACCCCATTTGATTAACTTGGATACCAAAATTAAATTTATTTGTGTAAGATTTATTTAATTTGGATATGACACAAAGAAATTAATTTTAATTCGAATTTTGTTCAGAGAGAATATATTTGCTCCAAGCTTAGGATCGAACTAGACCATATACAAAGCCAAGCTGATTGTGCACCTGTGATCTTTGATCCAAGCCATTAACAGGGTAAATCTCCCCCTTCCAAAGACTTTGGTAGTCCAATCGCCCAAGTTCGAGTTAAATATATTATGAACTTGAGTTCAAACTTGAAATATTAGTTATTTTTTATTATTGAATATTTTTAGAATTTATTTATATTTATTTTTCATAAATATTATATATATATTTATTTAATAATTATTTTTTTATATGTATTACTCATGAGCATATATAATATATAATTATCAAAAGAATATGTATATAGATATAATCAGAAGTCCGTGAACAGGCTGGTAAGTCATGAACAATAACTTTTAGCTCGAAATCGAGCTCAGCAATCTTATTTTTCATTATTCGAGGTTGACCTTGAGATATAATATTTTTGTTATTAAATATCCATTAGAATTTATTTAATGTTTATTCATATTGATTATATAAATATAATATATGAATTTATTTATTCAATAATTACTTATTTATATTTATTACTCATGAATATATGATATATAATTATCAATAGAATATGTAGATAAATATAATTAAAAGCTCGTGAATCACATGTTGCATCTTGACTAAAAGCTCCATATAAGTGAAAAAACAAAAAAGATATTTTTGTTTTATTAAAGAAAAAATCTTAAAACAATTGGGACAAGAGAAGACTTCCTTAGTGCTAACTTAGTAACTTATGATAAATAAATATACCAAAGATTTTACTTTAATTATCTTATTTGAAAATTTTTAAGGATTTGTCTAAACAAAATTAATAAGTAGTTATTTTAAAGTGACCCACAACAATTGAATATACAATGATCAATAGTTTTATATGAAATGATTCAGTTTATGTATTAGTCTTTTTCTTTTTCTCTCACAACATTAATATCCACGTAAATTCATAACAATTATCCGAAGATCATCTCATCAAGGTCATGTTTCTTTATCGCATATTTTTTCCTCATTATACTAATATACATATATTAATTGTCTCTAGATCATTCCACTGTATTCTTACCATTTCATTTGTATTTCGTCCAACTCTTTTATTCAAGGGATTCAATACAGAAATAAGTTCTATAATTTGAAAGATTACAATGACACTTTTTGTCATTGGTTTAACAGATTGGTAAAGATGTCTGTGTAACATTTCAATTAGAGCCTGAAAATAATTATATTGACTATAACATTATAAGTAGACCAGACTCCGTTAAGTTTTCCAGTAGGTGAACAAACGAAAGACGGTGTTATCGTAATTTTTTAAAACACGAAATACTTTTATAATTAGGTCAAATCTCAATAGTATTCAGGTAAGTATCCTTTACTCAATAAACGCCAAAAAATCCAGGTGAAATGTAACATGTGCTTTTGGGTAGTTGGGCTGTTATTTTGTTTCATCTTTGAGTATTCATGATTCTTGTAGCAAAAGGCCCAAAAAAAGAAGTGAAGAAGAATTGGCTTTTTCATCCAGAAGCCAACTACCTTTCATGATTTCAAGGTTTTTGTTTCCCTTGCTAACAAAGCCAAAAGCTTGACCAAGTTGTTCTTCCCACTTGCTTGTTTCTTTTGTCAACGGTCTCATTTTGTTGGGTCAACTAAATTACAAGGTTGTCGAAACGTTTGTTGCACTTGCCTCAATTTCCTCCAAAATCTTTAGGAGTGGCAACTAGTACCCTAATATTAACGTCGTACTCAATTTGTCCTAACCTATTTGAGGCAGGTTGAACAGAGGATTCTAGTTTAGGGTACTTATCCCGATCCATCCCGAAGTACTTTTATTACGTAATATATATAAAACTTATACAGACAAACATATAATCATCCTTAATTTTTTTTTTGTTGTTTTTAGCTAAACAAATTGCTGAATTATGTTACTGTATAACTTTGATTTGCATCAATTTTTTTTTTTTTTTTGGGTAAATTTCATTTTGAGAAAATGCATTTCTTAAGAAATAATTTTACATTCTTATAGTCAAATTAAAATATTTTTTCATTATATAGTGTGTTGTATTTAAAGATATAATTAGGTATGGGTAAGATCGGGTAGGTATTAGGTTCTAGTCATAAATTACGAATAGGGAATGGACTCTAAAACCTACAACATGTAGGGCTGTTAAGCATGGTTTGAGATACTTAAAAAGATGTGCGGGTCAAGTTAAGTGAAGACTTGCCCAAACCCGCGCATTACGAAGCCTTATGGGGGTTAATTTGTAATTTTCAAACCACGAGGGCAGTAATTGATAATTTCCTAATTTCTGAAGGTAGTCAAATGTAATTAACCCATTAATTAAAATATTTTAAAAGTTTAAAGAAAATATATTATGCCTTTGTTGACTAATTCCGATATTCTAAATATTGTATTATAAAGTAAATTTTCTATTTATAATTTTGACTTCTAGTACAAGTTTGTTAGTTAAGTGTACAATCCACAATACAAATTATAGTTAAGACTCTGAAACTTATTGAGCATGTGTCTACAATACGTTCAATATCCTCATTCCTATTGTCATCTCGAGTCAAGTTTAACATCATTCCTCTGTGTCTATAATAGGTTTAATATCCTCTTTCCTATTGTCCTTCGAATAAAGTCGCATTGTCTCGCCCCCATTTTATAGAAGGAGTGCAAGTTTGAATCTTGTTGATAGCATTTGAGCTTTTGTCTATGACATGTAATATTTCTCTACCACATGATAATTTAGAGCATTTGTCTTGTTATCCATATGATCTTTAATATGTGCCGATAAACTAATATTGTTTATAATAAAAATCAACAATAAATACATAACGACCAGTTTTTTTTTTACGAACACTCTTAAGCAAATTGAACACCATCCTTGCTCCGAAATCATGACAAAACTGAGCCTATTTTCAAAAGTTAGAGAAGCTTTTGCATAGAATAAGGATTCATCAATGTCATAAGTTAACCGAGTTATGAACCAGATCAGATATGCATATATTAATATTTAAACTAGTAATAAATCACTACAAATATTTGTGGACAACTTCTTTTGCGGAAAAAGTTCCTCTCTAACAATCTATCACAGAATGTACAACAAATAATTACAAGTGCGATAAACCTCCTTATCTGGCCTCCAAATCAGTGAACGTCAGCGATTCGTTTTGTGAAATCATACTAGTGCATGTACTACTTTTTATGGTAGTTGAACTTCTTTCCATGAAAAACCCAGGCTCTTTAGGTTCAGGCAAAATTGCTCCATCAGTTGCTAACATGAACAGCACAGATGACATTATAGGCCTATCTTCAACAAATTTCTGAATGCATAATAGCCCGACTTGTACGCATCTCTTCACTTGAGATTCGATAAATGAATCGTTTAAACATTTGTCCATTAGCTCCAAGAATCTGTTTTCTTTCCATAGCAACCATGCCTACAAGAAAATAGTATTAAGTATGTTGTTTGTTCCAACATACGAAAACGAAAAAACAAGTACTTGCAGCTAGCAAGAATATTACATGTCCCAGAAGGCTATGATAATGATCACAATGGTTAAAACCCCTGTTCTTTTTTCCACTCACTATCTCTAATATTACTACTCCCATGCTGAAGATGTCAGATTTTACTGAAAATTTCCCATCGATTGCGTATTCGGGAGACATATAGCCACTGCATAAAAGTATTTGTCATAACTTGTAAGGTTATCATAAAAAATAACGAAGTGATTTGTTCAGATTAAACAAAGCTTACTATGTCCCGACAACTCTTTTTGTTCTAGCAATTGATTGATTCTCTCCAAAAATTCTTGCTAATCCGAAGTCTGAAATTTTGGGATTTAAATTTTCATCAAGTAAGATATTGCTCGTTTTGAGATCTCGATGTATAATCTTTAACCTGGAGTCATGATGGAGATATAGCAGTCCCCTTGCAATTCCCATGATAATGGCGAAGCGCATAGGCCATGTCAAAACTGTTCTTTGATTTTGATCTGCAAATAATTGAAGTTAGGGCATTCTTAAAGAAAACAAGAAGATGAAGGATATCTTAGCTCGTACCAAAAACAAAATAATTGAGACTTTTGTTATGCATGTATTCATAGATTAGCATCCTTTCCTCTCCTTCAATGCAACATCCCAAAAGTTGGACAAGGTTTCTATGTTGAAGTTTGGCAATCAACATAACTTCATTTTTAAACTCTTCAAGACCCTGTCCAGAAGTTCTTGACAATCTTTTAACGGCAATTTCTCCTTCTGCTAATAAGCGTCCCTGTTGATAAGAATCATAATGTCAAACAATGTTTTTTGTACCCGCTGAATCTTAGGCAATCTCACATAGTATGTTACCCTGTAAACTGGACCAAATCCTCCCTCTCCAATCAAATTTTCCCTGGAAAAGTTGTTTGTTGCAGCCACAATAGTTGCCAACTTGAACAAAGGTAATTCTATATCCTCATTATTCCTTCCTGCCATTGTGAAGGAACAAAATAAAAAAAGAAAAACATTAATGCCTTATGTTATGATTAATTAAGTATACTACCAAAGTTCAGTGCCATTACCTCGCTTTTTTCGTTTTGTCATTAAAAGTATACTTCCATTAATTAAACCAGAGACAAGAACTCCAGAAGCAATCGATATCAATATTAGCTCTATAGGCCTTTTCTTCTCCTTCTCCTCTAAAACAATGATAGAATCTACAACAAAATACACCAACCAATTTAAGACAAACAATGAGGTTTTTGCAGCAAAAGAGCCCCTGTGAAAAAATAATTAGCAAATTAAACCTTGTGAAATTTCTAATTAACAAAAAAAACCCTTTGTCCCTAGAGTTAGTAACACGACCCTTGTGATGCGAAACTTATTGGTTTTTTTTGAGATAAATTCTCCATTTTACCCCATGTCTCTATGTTGCAAGAAAAATCTTGTGTTTAAATAAATTAGCAGGGAAAATCATGTGTTTAAATAAATTGGTATAAAAAAAAAAAACCCCTGTGTTCAAATAAATTGACAAAAGAAACCGTGTGTTGTAAAAATTGGCATGAAGTCCCATGGTGCATCAACAACATCAACCATAACAAAAAAAAAAAAAGAAAAAAGAAAAAAAGAAAAAAACCTATGTTAAAAAATAAAAAAAAAAATTGACAAAAAACATCTTGTGTTAAAAAAATTGGCAAGAAAAATCCTATATTGTAAAAAAGACCAATTTTTTGCAAGGAAATAAAAGGGTAATATTGTCATATCGATGATCTAAATAATGTAAAATGATAGTAGGAGGGGTGAGATAATTAATTTTTTTCACAGAATTTTATATACTAATTAATTTTTTACGGTGTTCGATTTGCCAATTATGTATAACACAGAAGAATATTTTGCAAAAAACTCGACAAACAATGGATGTGGACACTGAACAACAAAATAGAACATAAAGAAACACTTACCTAGTGCTGATCTAGGCAAGCGAATATACATGCTCTGCATACTATCTGCCCCATGCTGTTCTCTTGTATCAACAAGTTCCCCAAACCATATCAAACAACCGCTTCCTTCATTAGTTATGTAAGGATTAGCATACGCCATACAGCTACAGTTTCTTAAGCACTCATCGTGGCATTCTTTAAGGCTCATGCTCTTATTCAACCAATACTGCAACATATCAGGATGCTTAACCCCTCTAACCTCAAGAAAACCATCTCCATTTTCGCAATTCAATGGCTTAATTCTAGCACATCCACCAGACCAATCTTGACGGTCCCAGTCCTTCTGAAACTTAGGTGCAAATCCCCTTAAACACTCACATATCACTGGCTTATCAATTCTGCATATACCATTAGGACCACACTTACCATATTCGTCGCATGGATCTAGGGGATTTGCATAAACAGGATTCCACTTATCTCTTCTTGCACTCATAGTATAACGTCGTAGTGTGCCAGATGTCTCTAGTGTTAATCTCACTGAAACTGAGCTATCAAAAATCTCTGACATAGAAATCATCATTTCTTCTTTGATAACCACTTCAGGTTTGAAAACAGAATTAGGAAAAGGAGGACCACCAGAGAAGTAAAGCCCATTCCATTTTCCAGTTCGAAACCTCTTCGTTTTCCCTCTCCAAATCACCATCTCAGGCAAACCCACGTTCTCAATCCTCAAAGTGAAATCTCCAGGCGAAGGATCATTCGGATTTCTCCAAGACGTTATATACTTATGCCGACCAGAATCAGTATCATATGCCATTTTCATACCTGGTAACCACGTATCACTTGGATAGTCAAAACTCTGCCATATGAAGCTCTCC
>JACFYI010003733.1:31422-46589 GCA_014898755.1 Handroanthus guayacan
TATTTTAAGTATAGCATATAAAAATATATAGCAAAAAATTATTTAAGGTGTTCATGTTTTATATATAGGATAGATAATAAAATGTGTGAATTAATTTTACTTGACCTCCCTATTACTAATTTTTTTGTTGAATACAAAATCTGTTATTGTAATGACTCAAGAATCTATTGAAGTATACAATTATATAATTCATGTGCTAATACATGAATATAAGTTTTTATATAGATGAATATCATTAGTGTCGTCGTCCTTTGAATGAAGATGCATCGCTTTTCTCTTTTCATGGGGGTGCTGTTCGAGTCCTACCGATAGCATTGAGTGTTTATTTATTACATGATAGTTTAGAGTACGTGACTTCTGTTTAGTTCATGTATTTGATTTTTAAAATATATTTATGTGATAGTATTAGTGTATTATTGATTGTAATTGCTTCTCTAAAAAAAAAATATATGTATTATTAGCTATTTTTCTCTCGAAAAAATATTTTTAATTATTTGCATAAAATTATTTCAATATTGGCGCCAAATGATGAAAAGAGGGTTATGAATTTATCGAGATTTTTTTTTTTTTTAATTTCTTGCCATTTATTGATCATATGAATCGATGAGAGTATTTTCGTCAACGAATAATTAGTTGAATGGTCGTAACATTTATATTTCAAATTTTTGAAACAATAACATAGAGACCACCTGTCATGAGGGCATTTTCATTGAAGAAAATTGACCAAAGGGGTATCATACAGTCAATCCGGTATCAACATTTTTTGCTAGCAAAATCGAATCATAGTCTAGTAGCTATGTCGGAACGCAGCAGAGCAAGAGGTTCACCAGCTCGCAATCCAGTGGAAAGCCTGAGCGTTCTGTGATGTTCCAATGTGAAAGAGACAAAGAGGCGGGGGTGGTCCGCATGCACCAGCTCTGGCTGCGCTTCCACTGCAACTTCCTTTGGTCCCAAAACAAATAAAGCCATTGAAATTCTTGTTGCTGCTTCCTTGCAGTGTACTCGGTGCCTTACGTTGCAGATTCTTCCATTGGTCCATACCTGTGCCGAGCATTTGAAAGGTTAATACGAAGAAAGGACGCTTGCGACAAGAATCATACTTCTAAATTTGCATGGACGATGCATAAAAAGTTTCTAACGTGGGTGTTCATAAAACAACATAATTTGACTAGTGGTCAACGGGGTTGAGATAGCATTAAATGCCAGTTTCCTGCCCTAAAGAATCCATCTGGAGAAAAGCTTTGATGGCCCAGATCATGTCATTTTATTAGTACCGATTCTCACACATGACAAGTCCTATAAATACTCAAAGGACAAACATAATTCATTATTCAATCTTTAACTACTGAATTCTACGTTGTTACCTCTGATCAATTAGATATTAATTTGACCATAGAAGAAATTTCCTTGGTCACCTTAATGACCCCTAATGCTTTTCTATGATTTCAGATCTTAGGCTACCCGGCTCATCCATACCAACTTAGTCTCGATCCAGAAATCAATTTAACCAGAAACTTATTTGCAGGATCGCCCCCAAATTGGAATTAGTGTCAATGACACGATATATTGGAGATCGAGCTAGAGATATGCTCCATGTGAGTAGAAGTATTGACATTAAACATATACACAGAGAAATCAACCATTGTCGGAAGCAAGAAAGAAATATATAGAAGAAAACATCACTAACCTTTGCAATATCTCCGAAATTTACAAGAACTGATCCCGGCAATGAATCAACAAGAATAAATTCTCCAGATTTCTCATCCATTGCCTCTAGTCCACCAACGTTATCATCATCCTGTAGTATGCTTAGAAGCCCCGAATCTGTGTGAATTTGAACTCCAGACCAGCCCACCCTTTCAGGAGAGAAGTTATACTTGTTTATTCTGAATTGGCAAGGCCATCCTTTGAACAAATCCATGTCTAAACCCAGACTTTGGCACAATCTGCGACCTATTTCCATGGCTAGATCATGGACACCTTCGGAGTACTTAATGATGATATCCCTGCAAGAAACAAGTTCCATTGGAGATCGTTTCTTGCTCGGAATGATATACGACATTTTCCCTCGAAAAGTTTTAGTTGTAGATATCTTGTTTTATTTTGATATTTTCTTTGAAAAATTTTATTTGGTTGGAATTCATTATTTCAAAATGGAATTTTATCTCCTATTTTTTTTTTTTTTTTTTTTTTATCTAAAATGTATGCTAAATGTGTTAAATTTTTCATTATAAAAATACAGGGCTATGAATAGTCAATGTGTGTGCATAAAATAAGTAAAATATAATATATATATATATATATTTACACACACACACATAGAAAATTAGGGTGTTGGTGATTATTGAAGCAAGTCAAAATTAAGGGTATATGTACTAATTAAATTAGGGTTCGTGCTTTTTTAAAAGATATAGGTAGTATAATAATAAATTAAGGAAATATTATAACTAAAGAGTTGATTTCAATAGTAGTATTAAAGTTTTGCAACTCCATCAGACGAGCAATGATCATGTTAATAACTATAATATTGGAAAGAAGTAGCGATCGTATTAAGTGCCGGAATATGAAGTTACGAGACTACTTGGAGGATTCTCTCTCTCTCTCTCTTTTTTTTTTTTTTGCTTTTTTCTTTTTTTTTTCAAAAAAAAAAAAAGATGAAACTTATAAATACATCCTTGGTCGATTCCTAATTCACGTAATCTAAAATAATAACACGGTTATCATCTATTACTTTGGATTTAATGAAACTCGTAATTAAACTTGTGGCTGATCAAGATAGGAGTTTACATTCAAGTTGACTATGGTTGAAGGGTAATATATTAATTTTATATCTCTACTATCATATAAAATTTTTATGAATATGGTGTTTTATATCTTATTGGTTAGTAATATGCAATATTTTTACACTAGATATTATAAACATAATAAACAAGACACATATATACATGTAAAAATGGACGATCATGATCCAGTATTCCATAGTAGTGCTGTTTTACCTCCTATATCATTATTTATTTATTTTTTTGGAATAGGAATCTTCTATGTCATATCATCGATACATGCCATGTGTATTAAATATTTTTTTATAAAAATATAAGCTAAGTTGTAGATATGATACATTTGGCATGTTTTTTTGTAACGAAATAAGAGATTATAAAATAGTATTATTTTAAAATAAAGGACCCAATATTAGACTTGGCAATTTGGTACCCACAAATAATCCAAGAGGAGGTAACAATGGATTGCGTAAATTTACTCGCAGATAAAATTACTCGTATGTTATTAGATAAGAGGTATTGGACCCATTATCTGTGTCTACGGATAATAAGTGACTCGCATGTACCCACAACAAATATTAATTTTTTTATATATTTAAAATTAAATTAATATGTATTATTTAATTTACACAATAGCATTCAAATATTAACTAAGACATATAATACAAGAGATTGGACATTCAAATATCGTATCAACTTGTATCCTATTAACATATAGGAAAAAAAATGAGGAGAATTTAAATAAAAAAGCAATATTTAAAATAAAAAATAAATATATTTATATATAATTAACCAAGGGTTACCCATGAAGATCCGCGGGTTAGGCAAAAAAGTGATGGGTAATTAGGCAAGGACTAAAATTATCCCCTTTTTTTCTTTTTATACAAGATATAAAGTCCATTACCTGTATCTTTCAAAATACCTATTGGTATAGATAATTTTTTGTCAGGTCTAACCAAGATAATCGGATGACAAACCGAAGGGAATCCTCCAATTATTTGACATTACAAGATAATGCACACACTTTATTACATCATCCATCTCAAAGCTCCGAATCCCATCAACCATTATGAGACACAAGAAGCCTTAACGCCCAAAAGCCTGGCTAAAACATGTCCATACTTATTACTACAACTCTTGTACAGACATTATTACGCAAATAAAAGTTCTTGTTTCACATATAAACATATGTCATCCCATCACAATTCCTCTTTCAAACTGCAAAATCTTCCTCAATATCAAAAGTTAACCAAATCTCATTCACTCTGTTCCTAAACTCGAATGGAGAATTATACTGCGCAACGATGTACTCTGTCGTATTCTCCCCTGCATGGCTTTTTTCAATGGCTTCAGACCAAACGGTCCCTTCAAGACTAGCATACAATGCTGCAGCTTCCTCTCCGACATCCTCGTCAACAACAAATCCACTAAATTGTCTTACTGCTACATAACTCAATCCCCATTTTTGGACATGTAGGCCTTTTGATGAAGGAGGATTTTCTTGGTTCTTTTGAGGGACGTAGAAGCTTACGACGAAGGATGAAGCGCAGAAGGGTCCATCGCTCGGTTTTACTTCTGTGATTACGGGAGCTGTCATTTCTATTTTCTGGTGGTTTTCGTTGTTGCCCTGGATGTAAGCAAATAATCTGTTGATGTAAAAGAACATACATTAATGACTCAGTGGGCCTAATTCCATTGATGATCTATCTTTTCCTTGAGATGTTAACGTGCAACTTCAATTTTAACCCTTTTAATTATGAAATTTGTCATTATTGATATCTTATCAGCATCAAGATCTCATGTGTGCAAATGGTAACATCTTATTTTATCCAAATACTTGAAAAACTTTTTCTCAAAAATAAGATCTTCTTATATGCTCCGAGCCAAACACCCTTTTAATATGCAAGCTAGTTTCGAAACCTATGGTTGGCTCATTTTCTCAAGTTGATCTCAGACCAACTTTTCTTTCCATTACTTTAGTTGTTTATGTAATAACTTCTTACTGTAGTACAATGTCTGACCCATTTCTTATCATCAAAGGATTCTTACATCAGATTATCACAAAAAAAAAAGCTTAAAACTTATCCACAACTTCAATCCTATACACAAACCATCTCCTCCGCTTTTTCTACCTTTCTTTCCTACCTGCCTACAAAATCTTATCTTCTTTCGCACATGGGAATTTATTCAAATCAGACAACATCAAATTTTTCATTACAAATTCAGAGAAATAAAAAATAAAAATCCCAACTGGCAACCAATCAAACAGAAGTAATCAACGGAAATTAATAAAGGATGAAATTCAAACTTACTGACGAAACCCAGTTCTGGTAGCACCAACCAGAGAGATATCATCAATAGGCTGGGTCGAGACCCACATACTGGAATTATAACGCCGGATTTCAAACCCATTTCCTGTCTGAACGATGTCGTAGCTTGGGCACTCGATACGGTTACATGTCGGCGGAAATATGCCAACTGGGCCTGCTTTATTCCCTGCCCAGAGGCTGAAATTTAAAAGATTGAGAAGGAACGAGAGCTTGAAGAGATCGAAAGCAGCCATTTTTTGAGATGGGATTTGATAATGGAGTGAAGTGTCTGTTGATTTAGTATCTTTTGATGAGGTCCACTGATTTATAGGATATGGAGAAGTCTTGAGAAGACATTGCAAAATTTCACGTCCACGTTTTTATTTAAAAAAAAAAAAGAAAAGAAAAGAAAAGAAAAGGAAAGAAAAGAAAAATATTTGCCTTTGATTTGTTGAAATTGGTGGATTAAATTTGTTCTGCTTTTTTTTTTCTTTTTCTTTTTTATTTTTCTAGAAATATTTTCTGGAATGCTTTAAAAGGAAAAAGGAAAAAAAAAAAAAAAAAAGAAGGAGAAGAAGAAGTATTCTCTAGAAGTATTTGCTAAAGGGGGTACTCTTGGCGGGAGTATTTTTTGCTGGACAACTTTTACTAAAGTTTTGCCCCTAAATGCAATTTCAATAATCCCCTCCCCCCAAAAAAATTTATTTATACTATATTTTTAACATTCTAAACTATATTCTTAACATACTTGCAATAAAATTATTTTGGTATACAACTAAAGATGAACGGATCGAATTATAAGCAAAATTCATCCAAAAATAAGGTAATTTTAATATTAAACCAAGAAAAAAAAAAGATGAAGGGGATGTCTACCAAGAATTGGCATTTGGCGGACATAATTTAGAGTTCCATAAGAAATTGATGAAACTCCACATTATGTCCATCAAATACTGGTGGACATCTTATGGAGTTCAATCAATTTTTTATGAAACTCCAAATTATGTCCGCTAAGTATTGGTGGACATACAAAAAAAAAAAAGAATGAAGAAGGGGACATATGCCAGGAATTGGTAGACATAATGTGGAGTTCCATAAAAAATTGGTGGAACTCCACATTATGTCCACCAAGTACTGGTGGACATACTATATAGTTTCATAAAAATATAAAAATAAAAAAATGAAACACCATCTTCACTATGTCCGCCAATATGTGGCAGACATTAGAAAGATTTTCGCCATCCAATGGCGAAAATTTAAAAAGGTTAGGTGAAAATTGTCGGACCTCAAAAACAAAAAAATAAAAAAATTTGGGAATGGTTGTTTAAATACGTACAGGAACAAAATTATCCAAGTGTCCGGCATTTAATAAAAGTTATCCTATATTTAGTAGTCTAGTTTGTTTAAACGTTTGATAATAGAAATACTTTGATTGGGAGTTTGTAGAAGTGATAACTTTTGATACAATACGGTAACACAATATAAATTGATATGATATATTGATATTATTAAATTTTGGTTGAGGATATTAGGCTCAATTGATATTGGATCAACCGATAAGCAACACGAAAATTATGAACGAATGCAAGTTGGGTTTCGAATTACATGATAAAATTGATAATTTAAAAAAAAGAATTAAATAATGTATATGCTTGTTAGTAGAGATGTCAAACGGGATGGCGTAGTTTGCGAAACCCTTTGGCCTAGGCTAATATGGTTCGAGGATTAAACGAGCCGGCTCGGACGGGACCAAAAATGCATAATGAGAGACCGACCCATAACAGGCCATCCTAATAATAGGTTCGAGCCTAAACGGGACTAGGTTTAAACGTGATGGGCTAAGTGGGTCTTAAACGAATTGGGTTGGGCCAAACCGTTTATTTGTTTATTTTTTAATATGTAACTATAAAATTCCCTATTTTTTTTAAATTCTTTTTTTAAATTTAACTGGGCTAAACTAGGCTTATACGGTCCAATTTAAAACCAGACCTCATACAAGGCCGAGCCAAGCTGGTTCCCGTTCAAACAGGCTAGCTGGCCAATCCACTTCTGGGCCCAAAATTTTGGGCTCGGTATGAACCTACGTTTGGTTCAATTATAACCGATCCGCTTGCATTTTGTAAACGAGCCGACCCAATTTGACATCTCTATTTGTTAGCTACCAAAGCATGGCACAAAGCACATGGTACATCCTTAGTTTTTGTTCATATTGTTTGGGGTCGTGCTAAATGCAGGTCAATTTTTACTTACATAAGTCACTTTAAACAACTTTATCCTTATTTCCACATAAATAACCATCCCCCTTATAATTTTCTCATCCATTTCCTCCCCAAAACCCCAATATTCAAAATATCAAGAAAAACTCTTCTACGTTATTACGTCATAAATTCCTTTTTTCTGTAATCTAACCATAGCAACATGAGCAGATCAAATTACGAACAAAATTCAGAAATCGAGGTAAAACAAAAAAAAAGGAAAAAATTGAATAGTAATAATTTATAATTTTACTAATATTAGTAATAATCAAATATTTCAATAATAATAATAATAATAATAATAAAAGAAAAAAGGGAAATATGTACTGCCCCAAGTGGGGCGGTCTTCGAAAACAGTGCACTCACATTATGTGCAGCAGTTTTTGTTCATGTTTTTGTTTTTTTGTTTTTTGTTTTTTTGTTTTTTTTTTAAACCATAAATCTAACAAAGTCTTACATAAAAAGAGTATAAACATGTATAAGATACACTTAAGATACTTATATCATGAAGATTTATTATTCAATGGGAGATTTGTATTGTTGAGATTTGTCATTTAATGCGCAGCAGTTTTTGTTCATCTTCTTTTTGTTTTTTCTTTACCCCCAACAAATCTAGCAAAATATCATATAAAAACAATGTGAACATGTACGAGATACAATTTAAATATTTATCTCATGAAAATTTGTTGTTTAATGGAAGATTTGTGTCGTTGAGAATTTGAATTTTTGAATGTTAGGGTTTGAAATTGGGGAGAGGAACAGAGGAGAAAATTATGAGAAGGGTGATTGGTTATGTGAGGTTAGGGGTAAAATTGTCTAAAGTAATATACGTAAGTAAAAATTGACCTGTATTTAGCGAATTCGTATTGTTTGTGTCGGAGTTGAAATGGGATTTTTACTATTTATTACTTAGTGCTCGATTACTTGTTGGGAATTACATATGATTGAATAATATATAATATTATTATGTATTTATGTTTTTTTTTCCTTTTTCATTTTGTTAATATTGAGCGAAGAAATGAAAAATTAGCACAAGTTGACTTATTTTGTTTTTTTGGTCAATATGGGTTGACGTGAAAACTTTCAAGTTGGATTTGGATGAGGCATATTAGGTTATGTCCTATTTGGTTTGAGTCCGAATTGAGACTTACTGAGTTAAATTCTATTTGGATTGAGGTTGAGTAAAATATTGTAATTTACCTATTTAAACTTGACACAAATCAATTCAACACAATATGATTGCCATGTTAAAAATTATTCTGGCACAAAATTTTACCGATTTCTTTACACCTTATTAAATATATATATATCTAAAGAATTTTTTTAAAAAAGTTTCAATTTTCTTTTGAATAATAATGCCAGTTTGACAACTATAAAGCATTGGAAGTCAAGAACCTTTGTACTTTTTTTTTTCCCTTAAAATGTTTTTATTCTTGATGAGAGAGAGAGAGAGAGAGAGAGAAAGCGCAAACTAAACACTCTTGGGCATAAACAACACGCTAGCGCGTCGCGTGGGAAGGGTGGAAGTTTCCAATTATTACCAAGTAATAGTACTCAAAAGCCACATTAATTAATGGATTTTTAAATTCAACCCAATAATTATGGTAAAAAAAAAAGAAAGAAAGTCAACTCGATGATCGTGGTAGTATAAAAGATACCCTCATTAGCTTGGTGTTCGTCAATTCACAAGAAAATGGACGCCGGTAGCATAGTTTCCTGGGTCATCTTTTCTGTTGTTGTCGCCATTATTGGTACAGCATGGCTCTGTGCTTTCCTTGTATTTTACGGCGAGTTCTGTGCAGACTGCTTTAGGACTAGACGAAGATATCCGCCGCTGCCACCGGTGATGGCACGGCCGGGGCATACTACAACTCCGCCTCCGCCGCCACAAGCTCGGAGTGATGTGGAGATGGGTGAGAGAGGCGAAAAGGATGGAGATGTGGCCATTCTGGGGGGTGTAATTGCTGGTGAAGCTGTAGCTTCTGTGGCTGCAACCGGGGATGGGGGAGCAGGTGATTCTGGCGGTGGGGGCTGCGGTGGGGAGTGTGGAGGTGGCTGTGGGGGTTGCGGTGGTGGCTGTGGGGATTAGGATCTTGTATTCCAAATCAGTGTCTCGTTTCCTATTTCTTGTTTTCAAATACATGTATTAAATCTTTTCTTGTATTAAATTTTTTCTTGTTAAATGAATATATTCAAATAAATATCAATCAAAGATAAGTGTAATAACAATTAAAAAAAATCCTCAACAATCTATTATATAGTAAAATAATACTATTCAAATTAATTATGGTAAGGTTAAAAAACAACCCATGCTCCTGTGGAAATGGAACTTGTAGAGTCATGAAACCTCCACTTTATAATAGGGATAATCACCTCTACACTATCTGAGATTTATTATAATTATCAAAATAGCCCTAATGTTTGAATGATTACCATTACATCTCCTTGTTCACAATGCAACTAATGCATAATTACAATTATAATCACTGAACGTATGCATAATTACTATCAAACCCCTTATGCTAACGCATAATATTATAATTACACCCCCTTATCCAGAGGGCGTATTTGTCATGTTAAGGATTTTTAAATGATGTAATGGTGACTAACCAAATTTCAGAGGGTGTAATAGTAATTATCCAAACATTAGAAGATGTTTTGGTAATTATGGTAAACCTCAAGAAATCTTGAGGTAATTATTCCTTTATAATAAAATTTTTAAAACAAGGAGATCTATGATTTTCTTAACTACACGTTCAGTATCATGCCACCTTAAATAGAAGAAAATGAATTGCTTCTGGGACAAATTCCAAGCTATATATATATGTATATTTATATGTTTATGTAGTTGTCATTTGATTGAATAAACCAGTAATTAATTTGATTTAGTTGGACCAGTACCCATCCATGCCCAATAGCTGTTCCAATGTTTTTTCTATTTTTAACTAATAGAATTCCAAAAAGAGAAACATTAAATTATAGATAAGCAAAATAGATCTTTGGATGAAGTGGCTACATTCTTTCCTTAAAATTCTACTTATGGACAGTTCGAGATTCAAATCCCTCCTAAAGTAAAATAAAAATAAATAGTATTCCAATTTATGGTGAATTAATTTCTTTCTTTCTTTCTTTCTTTCTTTTTTTTTTTTGAATAAAACGATGGTAGATTTCATTAATCAATAATATCAAAAGACAAAGCCTCACAAATAACGTTGGTAGCCTCAAGTCTGCCTTCTCTAATCAACATAGACTTCCTAGCTAAACAATCTGCAGCACGGTTGGCTTCCCTACCAATAAACTGGAAGCACACTTGCCTACAGTACTTAACTAAACATTGAGCATCAGAAACAATCGGACCAGCAGCTGCAAAAACTTGGGTAGAGCAGTTGAGGGCCCGAATAACATTAGCACAGTCGCTCTCAATAATTAGAATTTTCCAGTCGAAGTCCTTCGCCAATTTGCACCCCAATTTTATAGCTACTGCTTCTGCAATCTCTGGCTCAAAGCAAGAATCAGTAACAAATGTTCGCCAAGCAAGGCATTCCCCTCTCCAATTATGTGCCACCAAGCCAATCCCAATCAATTTCTGTTCCTTGAAAACAGCCGCATCACAGTTGATTTTAATGCGATCACCCTTCGGAGCCGACCACCTTTCTGCCCCAGAAGAACGAGGACGCGCCATGCCACCGTCAATCGCCAGCTTGAATCTCCCCAAAAACTCGCTAGCAAGGCACGCCACTCCCGTGGGGTCAAGATTGGAATCCCCATGATATGTTTGGTTGCGGTTAAACCATATCACCCAGCGAATAACCAAGAAAAGGTCAAGATGTTCATCGTCTAACCTCGAAGTAACCTGCCGGATCCACTCCTCTATGGATCTGCACTCTAGTCGAAGATAGTAGGAAGGGATGTTTGTTAGCGCCCATGTGTGTCTTGCGAAGTGGCATGAGAGAAAGATATGGAGATCGGTTTCCACCTGGTTACCGCAGATTTCGCACGAAAAATCGGAGACAATGTGCCTTCGCCGAAGGTTTTCCTTGGAGGGGATGATATTTCTATACACTCACCAAGAGAAAACCTTGATTTTATGGTAAGTAATTAAAATTAGGGTAAATTGCAATTACACCCCCTGTGTTATTCATAAATAGCAAATACCCTCTCGTATTTTTTTTAATAGCTTAAAACCCCTCTCACTTTTCAATAATTAGTACAACACGTCCAATTTGGGGGCAGTGTAATGCACGCTCCTGTTAATGAGAGTGGGCTTTGAAAAAATGAAATGAAATAACTTAAATACCCTTTTAACGGGTAAATTGCAATTACACCCCCTGTGTTATCCATAATTAGCAAAAACCCCCTTGTGTTTTATTTAATAGCTTAAAACTCCTATCACTTTTCAACAATTAGCTCACATGCCCCTGTTATGCGATTGAAACTTGAAAAATTTGAATGAATTGACCCAAACACTCTCAAACCTTCTTCCCCATCTTATCTTCTTCGTTTATTCACAAAATTCTCCATTTTCTCTTCCCTCTCTCTAGAGGTGTAAACGGATATTAAACGGATCAAATACACTATTTTTATATTCGTATCCGATTAACTTATCGGATATGGATATCCGTATCCATTTTTTGGAGGATATTAAAAAATAATATCCGTATCCGTATCCGGTGGATATTAAACGAATTCGGATATATCCATATCCGCTTATAGTTGTATACTTTTTTGAATATCTATACTCGATTATAATTATTCGAATTGTGTCCATATCCGTATCTAAATGTTATTTTTCATATTCATTATTCAAATATATATTTTTTGGATATTCATATCCATATCCATATCCGATTGGTTTAATCAATTTAACATGACCAACAAATACAATTCATAAGATAAAAATACTAAAAGTCCGTAATCTAATTATATACAATGTTTAAATACATTAAAAAATGTTAAAATATATTATTTACAATAATGTAATATGTATAATTTTTTTAAAAATATTCTTTAATATATGTAAAATACATGAATTTGTTCATAGAAATCTTATATATAGTAACATTTTAAATATTATTTATTTTATATGAATAACGGATATAATTAAATATACAAACGGATATATCAAACGAATATGTATTTGGAGAGGATATTAAACGGATCGAATACATAATCATCATATTCGTATTCGTTTACAATCGGATATCCCCTAATCGAAGACGGATAATATCCGCTTTAAACAGATACGAATAATATTTAGTATAAATGAATACGAATGCGAATGGTAATCGAATTTTCGAATACCCATTGACAGCCCTACGGCTCTCTCTCCTTAAATATTCTCCATCTTCCAAAAATTTTCAGAAAATAAAAAATGTGAAGTGAAACCCATTTAGGGAAAATCTGATAAAATATTTTTTTTCACTTTCTCCACCACCAAATGCATTTTCGATCATCTCTATTCAATCCTATTCAAGAATCCCTCTTTTCATATCCATCTTCCTATGGAGAACACAAACACGCCATTCCATAACGTGTTCCTTATACAGTTCTCTTGTTTATTTCTCATGTAAAAAAGGGGGAAAAAAAATACAATTATTGATTTTTGATGGATTTTGGTGTTTTTTGAATAAAAGGGGGTTTTTGCTAATTATGAATAACACAGGGGTATAATTGCAATTTACATCTATTTGCATTTTGTGAAGGGCAAAATTGTTCGTCAACTTAAAAAATTTGAAGAAAAAGACCTTTGGGGCGTGTGTGCTAATTATTGAAAAGTGAGAAGGGTTTTAAGCTATTAAAAAAAACACGAGGGGGTATTTGCTATTTATGAATGACACAGGGGGTGAAATTGCAATTTACCCATTAAAATTATCATGATGCGCACTATATGTGCATAGATTTTAAATAAAATTGTCAGTGAGCCATAACCTAATTGGTTAGTGGAGGTCTCATAACCATGATGATATGACTTCGAATCTCACCTAACGAGTGTGGGCTTTTCATTTATTGCACGGTAGCTTTAATTCCACTATATAGTAGCTTGTTTTATCTATTATATGTTTAATTTTTGAATATATTAAAGTATTTATATCGATATATTGATGTTGTAATGATTAAATGTAACTGTTTTTTTAAAAAAAGATTTTTAATAAAATTTAGAAAGTATGAAAAATTAAATTTAAATGGGTCGGAAGATTAATGAAGATCTACCTTGCCCGGTATAAAAAGTTATGATTTAGTTTCTATTTCCTATTTATAGAGATCTTTTGGGAAAATAAGCATTGTGCAGAAAAATATCAGAAGATCTTAGCAATTATTAATTCTTTATATTTGCATTTTATTGGATGGATAACGCCAATATTAATGATTTTAATGCAAATAACACGAAGAATTACTTGCAATTACTAATGGACATGTATTCATGACTTGAATAAATTAGCAATTCATATACATGGATTCATGTTTAATGAAAATACGTTTTCGATTTTGATATTGATATTTTGCCATTATCAACCTTATAATTGTATCTAGTATTAATTACTTAGTGCGAATTTATCTGATCTCACTAATTTGCTTTATAATTTGAAGGCTAACACGGTATAGATAATATATGATGTGATTTTTTTCTTTTTCACAATAAAATAAAAGCAAATGTGGAATAACAAAAATAAATGGACATATGAAAAAGTATTACCATGAAATGATATGTACACGGAAAAACTAATAAATGTTAATTTATCCAGCAACCTAGTATAGTACATTCAAATCAAATTTTTATAGAAAATATCTAATACACATTGTACATGTATCATCTATACTTTTTAATAAAGTATGGAGGCTTATTTGGTATGGCCTTATGTATTTTCTCTAAATATTCTTAATTTTAACTTACACTAATAACCACCCATAACTCATTAATTTTTTTTTTTTTTTATAAATTATGTATATAATTCTATTAGGTATATTAATTATATTTTAATTACTAAATACACCCAATATAAATTATATTTTAATATATAAATTATATTCGTTTGATTTTATGCACACGCATTGAGTATGCGTTGGAAGCTAATATAAAATAAAAGAAGAAACGTGCGCAATTTGTAATAAAGAATTTATTGTTAGTTATTATTATTTTTTTAAAAGACGATTAATACATTTAATCCTTATATTAATACATGAGATTAATAATATTCAAAATTAATAATTAATCAGAAAATATCTAATTGATACATAATATCAATAAAATTTAAAATCAGTGATTAATAAGATTATCTCTAATCAAAATATTATACAGTGAAAAATAATAACTTGATGGTCATTGACCTCCTGCCAGCTAATTTAGGAGAGCGATTATGCACATTTGATTCCCCATTAATGATCCACGTCGTGCCTAAGATATTTTTCTCATTAGTCCCCCCAAAATCATATCATAACCGCAGGAATTTATAACCAAGTCCCGGGAAAGGAAAAAAAATCCTTTGAGATTAATGAACAGGACCCCAATCATTAAAACTCCAAACTTGGAAGAACTCAAATTGGGAAGAATTTATGTGTCTGAATCAATCAACGGTGGATCTAATCTCTGTCTATATAAAGACGAACAAGTTCTACCAATCAAATCATCGTACAAAGATGTTCCGCTGCTGTCTGCGCACGAGAGGCCGGAAAGAGGGCAAAGCGGCGGCGGTGCCGCCATCAACGACGACTGTTGGTCATCAGGTGAAGAGCGGGAAGTCTTTGAGTAGTGATGTCAAGGATGGGAATATGGTGGTTCTCGCCGGAACAGGTGCGGCTGTCGCTGCAGCAGCCGGTACTGCTGCGGTGGT
>JACFYI010003733.1:53278-70355 GCA_014898755.1 Handroanthus guayacan
GGGTACTTATGGTTCACTACCAAGAGTAGGGACCCAACCAGAAATTTTGATTAGGGGACAAGATTAAATTTTAGATATTTAAATATTTTTCTAGTTATAGATTTTATCATATGTATAAAAATATGAATTTCAAAATTTTGAGGGAAGAGGAGCGATGTTTGTAATTTTAGGGGTAACGAAATCAAAATTTCATTTAAATTTATATACAAAATTAAGAATTTCAAAATCCTAGTGTGACTCCGGCTCTAGGCACCAGCCATTGATGACATTCTGCAGGTTGTGTCCGTTTGTTATAATCTCTTAGTTGATTTTTTGTAAATACTATCGTGGATGAGTCCTTGAGGTATTCGTGCATGTCTTAATAACTGAGCACCCTCTAATCTTTAATTTGTGGAAATTGTAGTTCCGAACTTCGGAGTAAATTGTTGGCAATTTAATCTTTTATTTTCTTGAATGAGGTTGAAGAGAATGAGTTAGAGTCAGTAAAAAATGTAATTAAGTGTGGGATGAGCCATATAGATGTGAAATCTCTCTCTCTCTCTCTCTCTCTCTCTCTCCGAAGGATTAAGATGTTGTTTTCCAATTATACTTGGGAATTTGAACTTGTGTGTAACCTATTTATAAGATGTGATACAAATTATATTCATCTCAAAATTGTTTTGCCTGGGAACGCTTGCTCAACCCGGCGAATGTGAAAATACACTTTAATATTAATTCTTTTGAACCTAATAATCAAATGAAGTGCACATGATATTACTTGTATAAAATAATCGTATTCTATACTAGCAATTACGTAGTGGTCCCGCATACATAAAATATTATTTGAGAATATTATTTAAATATATGTTGTTGTGTTTTTTAAAATAAATGGAACGTGAGAATATGAAAATGAAAAAAATTAAAATTTCAAAAAATGTTAATGAACAAAGGCTAGGATAGTAGTAATTGTAGTTAAAGACAATCAAGTAGTAGATGCATTTAAAATAGTAAAATAATTGTAATTGTGATGGGAAAATAAAAAAGAAAATTAAAATTTGATGGCAGTTTAATTAGACACAAATGGTTTTGCCTTTAATAATGGTAGATTTCAGATCCATAGTTATATTTTAGATGCGGCTATCGTTAATTTTGTAGCTAAGAGTTAGCTGCAAGAGTTTCTACTTCAGATTCAACTATATATGACAGTTTCATAGCTAAGGCTATATATGAATTTATAACATCAACACGAATTAGAAGTATCTGTTGTCCTATTTTTTTTGTAGTGATAGTGACAATAGACTTAAAAATATTAGTTTTTTTCACTTTTAATATGACTATGAAAATATAAAAAATATTGTTATTTAAATAATATCATAAGTAATATATATATATATCAAATAAATTAAAAGTCTACTACTTAATATGTATATATATAGCTGTGTTGACAATTTTCACATAATTGTCGCGCAATTTTGCCACTAATTACTATTATAATATTTTATATTGTACCTTAAATTTCTCACAACTTAGAATTTGACCAACCTTAGCGAGGTTTTTGAACACTAGAAAACTCAAACAACAAAACAAATTTATAAAAACACACAAAAATATTAGGGATAATTACATAACCAACCCAAACTATGGGTGTTTTTACACTTTGCAACATAAACAAAAAAAAATTGCCGATCACCACCTAAACTTCACGAAATTTTGCACATTGCAACCTAAGTGCATTTTCCGATGAAATATTCGGTCGGAATATGCTATTAGGTTGCAATGTGCAAAATTTCACAAAGTTCAGGTAGTGAAGTAAAACTTTTCATAACCAATTTTGCCTTGCTATTCACATGTGCGTAGCATGTGAGGTGATTTTCCACTGGAAAATATACCTGGTTGCAACATGCAAAATTTCACGAAGTTCAGGTAGTGATCAGCAATTTTTTTTGTTTAGATTGCAAAGTGTAAAAATACCCGTAGTTTGGGTTGGTTCATGTAATTATCCCAAAATATTATTATCCCTGTCTTCATACTTCATTCCCACACAGGAAGGGAAAATAATAATAATAATAACAACAACAACAACAATGATTAATTAGTCAGAAGTCACAACACTACGTTAGCGCGTTGGGATATGGTAGTGGAATTTTTGAATTATTTTCGTAAGTTTCCGAGATAGAGACAATATTGACTTTCAAAGTCAATGCAATAAAGAAAGAAAGAAAAAAATAAAATAAAAAGGATGATCCTGCCATATGAAGATACACAGCGGCAAGCTTCGTGTTCATAAATTGAGGAGAAAAATATGGACGCCGGTACTATAGTATTTTGGGTCTTCTTTTCAGTGATTGCCTCAATTGTTGCTACAGGTTGGCTCTCCTTTTTTTGCTGTGGGTTCCTTTCAGAATGCTTTAGGTCGAGACGAAGAGCTCCACCTCCATCGGTGGTGAGTGGTGACACGGCCGTGGCAGACTGCACCTACGCCTCCGGTGGTGACGCGACCCTCGCAAACTACACCTGCGCCTCCGCCGTCACAACGTCGTCGTGATGTGGAAATGGGGGAAGCAGGCAATAATAAGGATGGAAATATGGTCATTTTGGGCTGTGTTGCTGCTGCTGGTGCTGTAGCTGCCACGGCTGCCACTGCAGCTGCGGCAGCAGGTGATAATGGGGGTGGGGTGGATGCTGGGTGCTCCCCCAGTGGGGCAGCACCCTTGGTTGGATGACACGTGTCATCCAACCTTTAAACATTTTTTTTTTGTTTTTGTGTTTTTTCTTTTTTCCTTTTGTTTTTTTTTCTTTTTTCCTTTTGTTTTTTAAACCTTTAAATATTTTTGTTTTATATTTTTTAGTTTTTTTTTTAAATTTTAATTTTTCCTTTTTCCACATTTCTAGTGTGTAATCATTTATATATATATATATATTAATCATAATATATTTTCAATCTAAATATATATAGACTACATAAATATATTAATATTAAATATGCATATATTAAATATACAAAGATTATATATAGACTCAATAAATATATTAATATCAAATATCCATATATTAAATATACAAAGATTATAAATATATTAATATTAAATATGAATAATATATTTTCAATCTAAATATATTAATATTAAATATGTATATATTAAATATACAAAGATTAAATAAATATATTAATATTAAATATGCATATATTAAATATACAAAGATTATATATATATATATATTTAGATTGAAAACATATTAAGATTAAAAATATATATATGTATTTTTTTAATGATTTTAGTTGAGTTGAAAAGGGAGAAAAGTGAGTACAAAAAGGTGGGAAAAGAAAAAATTGAAATTGAAAAAAACAAAAAACAAAAAAAAAGTGTAAAAGGAGGGGAAAGGGTGCTGCCCCACTGGGGTAGCACCGAGCATCCACCCCACCGATAATGGGGGTGGTTGTGGCGGCGGTGGGGGCTGTGGCGGAGGGTGTGGTGGTGGCGGTGGTTGCGGCGGTGGATGTAGTGCTTTGTGAAATTATTATATAATGAGGAATAATTTTTGGATGAATTCTGCAGCTATTTAATTCTTGAAATTGGTTGTCAGTATTAGATTTAAAATTTTGTTATTGTGGATACACTTGTGTTCAAGTGTAAACTCTGTAATTTCTTGTATAAAACATTTTCAAAAGCAATACAAACATCATTTTGAATATATCATTTCATGGGTGGGGCATCTTTTTGACTTTTAACTGAAGAGATTCGAAAGCTCATCATGAACCTGAAAGCACAAACATGATGAGGGTCTCCGGTGGATTCAACAAAAATCCTTCAATGCTCAAATAATTACTTAAGGGATCAAAAAAGAAAAATTTGTTGATGATAAAAGACAGTAAATTTTATAGTAAGTGTAACGGGTATATCTTAAAAATGAAAATTTTCATGTTGTTATGGGTTGTTGATAATGGCATACCTTTCATGGACTGTCACACAATTGATCAAACAATATTTTGTTTTCAGCTACTTGTTGCACCCTATTAAAAGAACATCAACTATGCTTATTGTTGAGGGCAATTAGGTAATTAATTAAATACAACATTGCCAAATATTCCACAAACAACTTAAAAAAACAGAATTATAATCACTTCCTGATTCCATTTTATAGATTTATACTGTTATAAAAAGGAAAACCATTTTATGCCTAAAGTGATAATTTGAATGCCAAGTACTTTTGATTTTTTAATTGTACCCTTTACAGTAATCACTCCATTATTTCAAGTAATGAATGCATTATTCCACTATTTTTCATTGCAGCCTATATTACTGATTTTTAAATAGAATTTTTGAGTAGTCCTATTTTTCATTTTTGTGTATTTTTATATTTCATTTATGTGAAAAAAATAAAAAACATTTAAATAATGTTACTTAAATAATATATTATATGCATTAATTTTATAATATTTTAGTCGAGGATCAGTGGTTGTGAAATTTCCCTAAAGCAAGGAAATTAATATATAGATTTACCACGCAGCACCATATTAAAGTTATATGTCACTGACATGGAATTTTAACAACGATGTATGCGTGACTGCGCGTCACAACCATCGACCTATATATTTATTTATATAAAACATGTATAAGACATTATATATATTTATATAGACGTACTTTTATTTATAACCAGGGGCGACGCTACCTTGTAGGACCCCACTCAAATTTTTTAACTAATATGCATGTATTTATAAAAAAAAAAAAAGCCTTTGAAGTATGTAAAAGTAGGACTCCACTGTCAAATTGATAATAAATCACTAAATAACAATCTTGGACTCTAATTTTAGAATATGAAAATTTTGAAATTTGAGGAGGCAATGACAGGGCTTGTATTTGTTTTCTTTGATTAATATCAAACTAAATCATTGAAATGTTACATTTTTCACATTTTCCCTTTCAAGTTTTGTTTTGCACTCTACCATGATCGGTACTTATTAGGTTCAACCAATTTGCCAAATTCAAAACCATTTTGGTGAGTTAAGATTTTATATTTTTATTAATTTAATTTAATTTCAGTGAATTCTTTTGTTGGCTAATTTTTTTCATAATTTTTTGTATTACTGAATATGTGAATGTTTTCAATTATTTTAGCACAATACATGTTTTTGACATGCTAATTCAGTATTTTTTTTGGTAGAGATATTTTAATTTATGAATGAGTAATCAATTAATTTTTTGGTAGAGATATGCTAATTCACCATACTTTTGGGGATTTATTAATTCACCATATTTTTTTTAGATGGGTGATCAATTTGTAAATGGTTGGTTAGTGCATATATTAAAAAAGATTTGTTTAACACTGTTTAATATCATTGGCAATGAAAATATTATAAGAGGACTTCAAAAGATGAAAAATCATAGAGGACTATTGTAAAAAATTATGTTAGTAATTTTTTGAAAATATTTTATGTATTTTTTTTCATTGAGCTCAATAATTAAAAATTTTGAAAGTTTGGTAAGGACCCCATTGAATTGAAACTCTGGAGTCGCCACTGTTTATAACATTCTTTTCCTTGGACACTAAGGCAGGTAGACAAATTCCGTGCTGACTCTAATTAAAATATTGCTCCTTTGCTAATGACGTTTTCGAATTTTGTTCTGCAAACTAAAAATACAATAATGCTAACTATTATCTTTTTCGTTTTGTAATTTTACATTGAAAATATTATGTTTTTAAAATTAGTTGAGCATATGAAGCAATTATACTGAGGTATTATATATGCTAGTAATTGTGGTACACTAAATGTGTGTGCTTAATTTTTTGAAAAAATAAAAAGATTTATTTATTTTTTATAATGATAAGTATTTCTTAATAATTGAATATTTTTACTTGAATTTATTATATATAATAATGGAATTGAAAGATAAATTTGGAGAAAATAAAGTTAGAAAAAAAAGAAAAATTATAATTGAAGAAAAAATGGAATAACAAAATAAATATTAAAAAATTCAAGAAAAATATTTTGTCATTATTTTCATAACTACTTTTTTCTTATTATTTAGAAAAAGACTATTTCTATTCATTCATTTATGATGGACTAAAATAACTATATATATAAAATATTAGGGTACTCTTGCTTTATAATGGCGTATAGATGACCCAAAAAAGAAAAAAAAAACACCTAAATTCGGGTACGTCTTTTACATCAGTCAATATTCTCTATTTTAAATGATGTTTCATTTTATATTTCTTGTATTAAATACATGAAAATTGTATTAAAATTTTCCTACAAAACATAAGGTTATGAATATTGTACACTTGGCATGAATTCATACAGTGAAATATGAAATAAAACACAAATTAGATTAAAAAATTCGAAGTGATTTTTTATATACACAATTGGGGCATGGCCTGGACCAATCCTACCTTTCGACTAGCAAAGGAAGGCCGTTAGATGATGCCACGTGAGCAGCATCCTAAGGGGACTTTTTCTATGCAACCGTACAGTGAGTACAAATTACACGACTATATTAATAGCATCATGCAAAAACCTAGTGAATTTATTACTCATATTTGACCTTACTTTATTTTTCTTACTAATTTAAGTATTGAAAGACCTTTGTTTGAGTAATCACCAATGAGTCTAAGGTTTTCTTTGTTTTTAGGATGAAACTCCTCTGAAGAAATAGACTAGTATGGATAATGTATAGAACGAAATAGAAAAACCAATCACATTTTGAAACGGACAGTCCCAACGACACGAGACTTCACGTTAAGTTATTTTTGGTCCCCAGTAATTAATGATCCACGTCATGACCAAGATATTTGTCTCATTTCCCGGCAACCATATCCATATCTAACGCGGGCACGGATAAGAAATTATCTGGCGAAGACCATGTCAAAGCTTTCATTTATTGATAAACATGGGAAAATCAGACGCAAGTGGACATTTAAATAAAGGGGATAATTACCTAAACACCATTGAAGTTTAATATAATTATCAAAATATCTCATAAAGTTTGGATTATCGTTATTTGCTAATGGTTTAGTTGATAGATAATTATAATTATACTTATTGAATATTTTGAAACATTACAAGTAGAATCTCATTGCAAGTAAAATCTTTAGACAAGGAAATATAATTTTAATTATGTATAAATTTAGAGAGTGTAATTGTAATTAAGCATTAAATAGCAATAGAAAATGTGATAGTAATAATTAAAATTTCAGGTAGTATTTTATAATTATATCAAACCTCGCGTGGTGTTGAGGTAATTATCCGTTGAGTAAATGCTCATAAGTATCCTCGTCTTTCATTGCGCTTACTTTTTTTTTTTTTTTTTTTGAAACTATTTTCATTGCACTTACTGATAGTTGGGTATTCTAATAAAATAATGTATCATTCTACATAGAATTTTGAGAAAAATACTACCCAACTTATATTATATTTCCTTATGAATAAACTTTAAAATAAAAGGAAGATTTCCATTCACGCGCTCAAAGGGTGGAAAGTGGAGGAGAATTTATTGAATTGACTGTTATTTGGAGGTTTTTTTCTTTGTTTTTTTTTTTTGGGTTAAAGTCAGAGTAAATTATTCTGTAACTCCCATCGAATGTCTGTAACATAATATTTAACTTAAAATTGGTTTTAATTGCGTTCAATTATTTTGTGTGACAGCTAACATTTTCTAATACTATAAAAAGGGGTCTCTACCTCTGGTCTTCTTGAGAATACACACAACACAAGAAAACCTCTCTATTATCTTCTTCCGTTTTCTTTATATTAATTTTGAGAATTAATTTTGAGCTCTATTAAGTATCAGGTTTAGTTTCTAGTTCACTTAATACTGTAGATTTCAGTGAAGCTACAGCTAAGGTTGGACTCTTGTATTCTATAGACGATACGACTAAAAACTTTATTACATTCATATATTTTGAGAAGGGGTAGTAAATTCGTTTTAAGAGTTCCGCTTCTCAACCCGCCTATGACAGATTACCGTCTCCTTGGCTCCTTGCCTCTCTACTTTCCAACACAATCCGACATAAATTCCGCAGAATTTACGTATTATTGACATACAAAGTTCTTTATACATGAACGCCTTTGTCTGAAGCAATCAACGGTTGATCTAAGATCTCTTTCTGTAAAAGACGAACAAGTTCCTCCCAATTGAAATCATCATACAAAACAAATGTTCTGCTGTGTACGCACGAGAAGCAGGAAAAATGGCAAATCTGATGATAAGCCTACTGTTGCAACCGCCAAAGCGGCGGCGCCCCCACCGCCGGTGAATTATGGTTATCATGAGAAGAGAGGAAAGTCCGCAAAGGATGGTAATATGGTGGTTCTAGCTGGAGCGGGTGCCGCCATGGCTGCAACAGCCGCTACAGTTGCCGTGGTTTCCGCCAGCGACAGTAACGAAAGGGATCGGAATAATGGCGGAGGTGGATGTGGCGGTGGTGGGGATACTGGTGGCAGTGGCGCTAACTGTCAAGGTTGTTGTTGCGGTGGGGGAGATGGAGGAGGATGCGGTGGCGGTGGGTGCGGCGGCTGTGGTGGTTGTGGAGGCTAATTGTACCTTCTGAAGAATTAAGTTACGAGTAAACTTGAAAATTTATATCTTTTGATCTATGGCTTGTACTGTATGTATTGCGATAATGCGATGCAAGTGGTGGCGCGTGGGCCCAGTTGTGGCGGTGGTGCGGCGGCTATTGGTGCGAAATGGTTCTGTTAACTTGTGTGCGTTTGTTATAATCTCTTTGTTGACTTTGTAAGTTATAATGTATTAAAAAACCAAAAAAGAAAGACTTTGTAAGTTGTGGATATTTATTGCTGAGTGTTTGACACGGTATTCGATCTATGTGAGCAATTATTTCTATTTGTGGAATTTTATATCTTTGTAATTGAATGGCACTCGCGATGTCATTTAGATAAAGTGGCGATTCATTTTCATACGGAAGCTGAAAGTTCAAATCTCATCGGTAACGTATAGATATTTATCTATTTTATGATAGTATTGTTTGTCAAATAATAGTTGAGATAAATATTGATACATGATTAAATATAACTCATTCTTTAATAAAAAAGAAGAGGCGATATCACTTCATTCAAAAAACGGGGGCAATTTTTTTTTTTCTTTGTACTATTTGCTTGTACAAGGAAATATTTTGTTTTCTTCCAAAATTTAAGCTGCTTTCCAATTTTGTCCTATATTAATTATGGAACTACGGGATTCAATTCTTATTTCAACATCTTCCCATTTTTCCTTTTCTTTATGTTTTTTTTTTTCAAATAAGAAGCATTACATTCAATCATAATAATCATTAGATAAATACATTTTAAATATCAAGTATATGAACCAAATATAAGTTAAATTTTCTCATTCAATAAACAAATACTGCTATGTAGTATACCAACAATACCCACACGCTAACCGTGAGATTCGAACCGGCATTTCCCTGTAGAAAGGTAGAAAGAGTTCTACTTAATTCAATTGTCGGTGGCATATCTTCCAATTTTTCTCACATTATATATTTGATGGCAAAATGCATGCAGTCACGCACCATTTATGTTCATTCAGAATAAAATTTATTTCTAAAATTTTCAATATTTTTACTCTAATATTCTTTTTTGAATTTAAGAAAGGGAAAAATTAAAAAATAAATAATGTTTCTCGGAGGGTGTAAAATGCTTTCGTAATTTGACGGGACAAAAGTCATGATCACACTTAAGCACGGTTGATGGTTCAAGCTCAAATTAGCCCTAGATTATATTCATTCAATTGTAAAAATAATTAGAATAAATGTTGCTAAAATTAGGGAAAATGAGAAAAATAGCAAACCTCTCCAACTATATTTGATAACTCTTGTTTTTCTTCAAATTAAAATTTAAAAGCAAATCCTTTAGTAACACAAGAATACAAATGATTTAATTAATTAGAGCTTATCACCTTATCATCTGATGCGGGAAGAAATTCGACCTACACGTAGCGGCTCGAAATATACCTTGGATCAACCTTACACAATGCTTTGGCCACTTGGAGACGAGCGGGACCTAGTGGCGGAGCCAAGGTGGGGGCAGTGGGGGCAGCTGCCCACACTGAATTTTTTAAAAGAACCCCTAAGGATGCGATATTTTCATATTACCCCCACTAAATTAAAAAATTTGCCTCCATGCTCTACAATCTATCATTAGAGAAAAAAGGCTTAAGTGTCCTAAAAATTGAGAAGTCCAAGTCCTTTCCAAGCCTAACCCATCTCTACATTTCCATTCCCATTTCTCAATTCTCAAACAATTTATATAATACTCCTACTTTTTTTTTTTCTCTTTACTCTCTTCTTTTTTTCCATTCTTAAATATCAATACAATGACTTGTGTTTATTTTAATTTCTAAAGAGATTTAAGAATGGCCCCAGATTTTTTCTTTCTCCTCTAAGAACTAATATATGTAAGTCTCTAATTCCTTTCTTTCAAGTACAATATTGATAATAGAATCTTAATTTGTTTCAATAACTTTGTATTATATCAACAATGAACTCTAAAATTTTGGCATAGCCAACACAAAATTGAAGCTTTGTTTTATTGTTTATTTATTTTATTTTTACTTATCTAGGGTTTAGTGTAGGATCTTTATTCTATAGGAAAGAATTCTCTTTCAAGGAAATTTTTGAATAGAAGGGAATTTTGTGAAAAACTAAGAAGAAAATATTTTTATTCTTTAGTAACCTAGACAATGGATAAATTTTTCGTGACTCATATCATCTCTTCAATTTTTTAGCTCATATTATTTAATTTTTTTCATTAGTTTTTTTTTTTTTTCAATTTTATTAGTTTTTGCAAAAATGGATAAGTTTCTGAAAAGAAAGATAATGGTTGAAGAATCATCGTCAAGTCAACGAACATCAGATAATCAAGATACTGTTCAACCACAAACAAAGAAAAGATTCTTAGATGTTGATCTGAGAAATCTTTCTGCTGATCCTGGCATTCGACCAAAGATTTCAGAATATCATCCTAATATTCGTGATGAAATTCGCAGAGCTTATTTGCAAAAAGGTCCTTGTCAACTTCGTAAGCACAATTTTCCTCAAAGGAAATTTGGAAAAACAATACATCGCTTTAACCCGGAATGGTTTACTGAGTTTGGGAATTGGTTAGAATATAGTATCTCAAAAGATGCAATTTATTGCTTGTGTTGTTATCTTATGAGGACTGAAAGTGGGGAACAAGGGAGTGGAGATGCATTTATCGTTCGTAGTTTTACAAATTGAAAAAAAAAAAAAAAAGAGAGAGACTCGGAGTACATATTGGAGGTCCTAATAGTTCTCATAATCAAGCATGGGCAAATTGTGAAGCATTGATGAAACAAGATCGACATATTGAAGTAGCTCTTGCCAAGCAATCTGATCAAATCAAAAGAGAATACAGGATTCAGTTGATTGCAGTAGTTGATTGTATTCGATTTCTTTATGCCAAGGACTAGCTTTTCGAGGTCACGATGAATCCAACAACTCAACAAATCAAGGTAATTTTCTTGAGCTCTTAAAATTTCTTTATGTTAACAATGAAACAATTGATAGAACTTGCAAGAATGCATGTAAAAATGTCAAGCTAACATCACCTGATATACAAAAAGACATTGTTTGTGCTGCTGCTAGTGAGACTACATGCAGTATCATTAATGAACTAGGAAATGATTTATTTGCTATTTTGGTTGATGAATCACGCGATATATCAGTTAAGGAACAAATGGCTGTTGTCTTGCGTTATGTGGATAAGAAAGGGGAAGTCATTGAACGATTTCTTAGCCTTGTTCATGTATCAGACACATCTGCTATGTCTCTTAAAATCACCTTGGACTTTTTATTTGCAAAATATGGTTTGAGTCTTTCAAGAATTCGAGGGCAAGGTTATGATGGAGCTAGTAACATGCGACTTGAATTTAATGGCCTTAAAAGTTTGATCTTGAAGGAAAATCAAAGTGCTTTCTATGTTCATTGTTTTGCACATCAACTTCAATTGGCTCTTGTTGCAGTTGCAAAAAAGCAAGTGGAGATTGCATCTCTTTTTAATTTGGTTGCTACTTTAACCAATGTGGTTGGTGCTTCGTGTAAACGACGTGACATTCTTCGAGAAAAGCATGCTAATGTTATTCGTGATGGATTAGAAAGTGGTGAGATTTCTAGTGGTCGTGGTTTAAATCAAGAAATTACTCTCAATACTCGTTGGGGTTCACATTATAGTACATTGCTTCGATTGATATCTATGTTTTCTTTCGTAATTGAGGTACTATAAATTATTGAAGAAGATGGCATGAATAGTGAACAAAGGGCTGAGGCACATTTCTTGCTATGCTCAATGCAATCTTTTGAATTCATTTTTAATTTGCACTTGATGAGAAAAGTATTGGGAATTACTCATGAGTTGTCTCAAGCACTTCAAAGAGATGACCAAAACATTGTTAATGCAATGTCATTGGTCAAAGTATCCAAAATAAGACTACAACTATTAAGGGATAATAAATGGGATACTTTGCTTGAGGAAGTTCCTGGGTTTTGTGAGAAGCATGAAGTTGCAATCCGTAATATGGATGAAAATTTCATTGCTCAAGGGCGTTCAAGGAGAAAATTGCCCCAAGTTTCAAATTTGCATCATTTTCAAGTTGAAATATTTTATCAAGTGATTGATTGGCAACTTAAAGAGCTCAATGGCCGTTTTTCAGAGATTAACACGGAGCTACTTATTTGTGTGGCATGTCGAAGTCCAAGAGATTCATTTTCTTCATTTGACAACAAAAAATTGGTTCAACTTGCCAAGCTTTATCTATGTGATTTTTCTTCAGTAGAACTTTTAGCATTCGATGCCCAACTTGAAAACTATATATTAGATATGTGCTCAGATTCCGATTTTGATGAATTGACAAGCATTGGTGAGTTATCAAAGAAGTCGGTCAAGATAAGAAAGCATATTGTGTATCCTTTAGTATATCTTCTTGTGAAGTTAGCATTGATCTTGTCGGTGGCCACGGCAACTGTGGATAGAACATTTTTCGCGATGAACATTATAAAAAATAAATTGCGAAATCGTATGGGGGATGAGTGGTTGAATGATTGTTTGATTACGTATTTAGAAAGAGATGTATTTGATGCTATTGAAAATGAAAAAAATGTATAACGATTTCAAAATATGTCAATACGGCGTGGACAATTATAATTATAAAGTATGTATTTCATTTGGACATTTATAAGATTTTATATATTATTTTATATTTAATTTTTAATTATATTTCTGCCCCCACTGATAAAAATTCCTGGCTACGCCACTGGCGGGACCCATCTCTTTTAGTTTTGCTAGGTGTTCGACCTGATTCGATCCGGCCCTTTCCCTTAAGAGGACGAGAGGTCAGCCCACGGACCATCGGTCTCGGGCAGTCGATTTTTAGGGTCATTCGGATTATGCTTGCGGGCATCAACTGCATGGCATCGACCTGGGGGTTGAGGGAGAGGTCGATATGTGTTACCATCAAGCATTTATGGCTGAATCAGTAAAGTGCAACTTGCTCTGACAGGCATTAAATAAGTCTCATAATCAGATTCCACCGTCCATGACAAGTACAGTCCATAGTAGGTTGGCCGGCGGTGAATCGCAACCATAGCACGCAAAGCAATCTCGTCGAGCAAATGATTGATCAGACCCTGCCATTATTTTGTCTACTAATTCATCCCAGACTCATGTTGGGGGCAAAGGAGGGATTTCATCAAACTCTCTCATCAGTTAAGGCCTCTATAAATACTAGGTTCATTTATGATATTAATTAATGCCACATTAAACATTTCAACCACTCATAATCCATCTTTCCCTGTTCGACCCCATCACGAACAAACTACTAACTTAAGCATCGGAGAGTCTTATTGGAGGACATTCTCCGTGAGCCTAATGTGCGTTCCACCTTGCAGGTAGGCCCCACAAACCTCCACCAGGTCGATTTAAAGTACAGAGGTCGATTCCAGCTCAGCAACGCCGAAAATCAACCTCCATCATTATCATGGATCAAAGTTGAGAAGGATTGGTCTCTTTTCTTTTGGATACTCCATTCCGTAACATGTTCCATAATTATTTATTCACTACAAAAATATTGAATATTCGCAACCAAACTATTGAGAACTCTAGTAGACATAATAATCAATAACTCAAAATTCAAGCTGTGATGGATAGGAATTGCTAATGATCCGAAAAATCAAGGTGAAAATATCATTTGATGTGGCTATATTGAAGTGAAAACATTTAACACAGCTATATGTTATAGTGAATTTTTTACTACTCTCGCAGAAACTATGCATTATGTCGTCGTGATGAAGTCGCAGCAAATCATGATTTTCCACCACCACTAATTTTGATTAACATCAACTTTCAACAATGATAATTGTTCAAATTTCTTATAATGAAATTCCATCGTATTCTCTGTTTTTCCAAATTTTATTTGCACGAAATCTACATCCAAGATATATAGAAGAACCTTTGAACTAAGGCATGAAATTATTTTCTACGAGCTGCATATAATTTTCTTTCAAACTAATACTGCTGGTCGTGTACGTATCAAAACTTTAAGTCTAGTACTAGAGAGGGTTGACATATATTACATATGATATAAAAATTATTTGAGTATAATTACCATAAAATCTAAAGAGTTTTTAATTCTTTTCTTGTACATAAAAAAACACAACCATAAAATTATAGTTTGAAATCCTACCACAACTCAAATTAATTAATTAATTCCTAGTGCATGACAAAGAAGGATACATTGGTTGCAAACGCCTTTCTCAATTGGGCCCCCACAATTGCCCAAGAAAGTTCTGAAAATAAAAACAATTGCAAACCCATCTCAAATTCAAAAAATATAATTTATTTCCAAGTAAACGGAAAGAAGAATAATTCCTAAAATCTATGTTTATCCTATAATCATAGGATACAAAGAAGTAAAGACAGGGAAAGAGGAGTACGTATAAAAAAAAACAAACAAGTAAATAAAATATAGTGGACTTCGGACTAATTGTCATGTGGGGTCTAATTAATAATGGATTAGGAGAGTGCTTGGCATTACTTTTGACACCAACTTTAAGCGTCTAATTAATTGAAAAATAATTTGGAAAGTGTTAAGCACAATAATTTTTACTTTTGAAAGATTGATTAAAATCAATCAGAATAAAAATTGATGTAATCAGGTATTTTTAGAATTCTACTTCTACTTTTTTATTAAATGGTTTGATAGCCCTATAAAAAGTAACTTTTCTAGAAAATACCCATTTTTAGTTTTCAACAATTTTTTGACTTTTAATTCTAAACAGTCTCTTCTATTATTATTATTATTATTATTATTATTATTAACTTACCAACTTTTCTAAATGAAAATAACTTAAAAAAAATTTACCAAACCCATCTAGAACCTCGAAAAAGATAAAATGTTCCGCACAACAAAACGGATAAAATCAAAACGGAAAATATAAAGTGAAAAACAAGAAAAGGAGAAATTCGTAATTTCAAGTTTGTTCTAGCCAATTGCTGGTCGCCAGAATGGTTTTAGAATAATACTAAAATAAAGTTTAAGCCAAGCCCCACGATTATTATTATATAATTAATGAAGTCAATTTTGTAGAATGGTCAGATGTTTAATTTATTCATTATGCTAATATATATACATTTTCCTGGAAATTGCATTGTATTTCCGGGGAGGGTATAAATAAACAGAATTGGTGCGTTAGCTGCAACTCAAAAGATAAGATTTGCTGAGAATTGCTTGGACAATTTGGTCCTCTCACATAATTTAGTGATAAATAGCTTGCAAGAGAATACAGAAGCTGCAACTCAGAAGACAAGATTTGCTGAGAATTGCTTGGACAATTTGGTCCTCTCACACAATTTTGTGATAAATAGCTTGCAATAGAATATGAGGTATATGATACTTTGTATAATTTCATTTTTTATAATAATATGTCATAAGTGATTACATTTTTAGTTTGTGACTATAAAGTGGAGTTTGCGACAAATATAGAAAAGGATAATCATCTACTTTTGTTGAAAAGTTGAAAAATCGAATTATAATAAAAAATACTTAGTGTTTGAAAACCATCAAATAATTCACTTTAAGCTACCAAAAGTTGTAGTGTTTGAAATTATTGTCACTTAATTTTTATAAGAATAGCTTACAGCATTCCATAAGCAGCCATTATAAATTATTGTTGATTATTTTTAAAGAACTTATAGCAGAAGTAGATTTTCAAATACTCAAAAAGAGCTTTCAACAGCTCATAATCACACAAGTAATTATAAGAATCAGTTGCAAATACCACCTCAATGATGTAATAGTTATAAGGGTTCATGCTTTTTTAGTTGAATCTAAGCTATTACATCAATATGTGCGTGTCTGTGTGTATTATTAATGGAGCGTTTGACTTTTAAATAACTAACTTGATATATTTTTAATAAGTTAACGAAATTAACCAAATTTTAAAAAATAAACGTAAAGTAGTTTTTCTTTTCTTTCTTTTTATAAACTTTTTTCTGATTCAATTTTTTTTTTTTAATATAATCTCTATGAGTATATTATTATATTTACTCTTTCTGACTCTTTTCTTTTCAATTTTTTTGGCCGTGTTATTTTATAACTTAAAAAATATATATAATTATCTAAAAAACTAATATATATATATATATATATAATTTTATATATTAAAAATTCAGCACACATAGCAAATCTGCCACCACTACTAGTTATCGATGGTTAGTCATATATTTATATTTACAATTAAATTATCACTATATATTTAATTTGCATAACATTATTTTGAGTATGCACACTGCACAGTTTCACTATTAAATAGTTAATAATACATTATTGGTTTTTTTTTTCCTACAAATTTAAAATATCAAGAAAAGCTATTAAAATTCATATATATATATATATATATATTCCTTTTGACTTTTTGTGCATAAAATAATTGGAAACATTAAAACAAATTTAAAATTTCCATTAAAAATAGCTCATCTCCTCCACCTTTCATCTCTAAGAACTGGAAGATTTGTTAGAAAATGGAGCTTGGACCTAACTCAACCCCAAAAGCTAACTTGTGAGGT
>JACFYI010003733.1:103483-119179 GCA_014898755.1 Handroanthus guayacan
GTACTGAACTCAAAAGTGAAAGTTGGTTTAGGGAGTTTTCTCTAATTCACCCATAGTAATTACATTATTATAGAAATAAATGAAAAAAAATGGTAAGGCATTTAGACTTACTTTCTCAACGCAACCCTCAAGAGCAACCACAATAATACAACCTGTGGAGCAACCCGCACTAAGCAACCTATGAAGTCCATGGCTGTTGACATCGTAGCTGCAGCGATGGCGGCGACAATGGTGGTTGCGAACTGTAACCAAATTTTTGAATATTTATTGATATCCCTAGCTAGTCATAATGCAATGTAATATCTCTTTTCAAATCTTTTGATTGGGGGTCAAGTGATATCACTAGTGACAATATAGAGTCGCCTTGCCTTTAGTTTAGTTATTGGAAAACTTAATCAAAAATTGTGTAACATTACCATTAAACACTCTGAAAGAGTGAAACACTATTGTAAGAGTAGACCCTTGGTAAAGTTGGTGTTACTATATATGTGGATAATTAACTTTACACCCTCTGAGGTCATAATAATTGTCAAAACTCCCTCTTAGGTTTGAATAATTACTATTACACCACCTATTGTGTAGTTTAATTAATGCATAATTAGAATTGCAACCTCTAAACGTATACACAGATTATACCTACACCTTTTAAGCTAATGCAAAATTACAATTACATCCCCTGTCTAGTGGGTCTACTTATAACCTTTAAAATTTTCAAGAGGTGTAATGGTAATGATGCAAACTCTAAAAAGTATAATGATAACTATCGAAATCTCAGAGGACAGTGGCGACTCCAGAAATATCAATCACTGGGGTCAAACGTTAACTATTAATAAATAAAAAATTGATTTTTGAAAAACTAAAATACTTTCCTCAATACTCTTTTTTTACAATTGTCCTCTCCGATTTTTCATATTCTGAAATCGTGTCATAATACTCTCATCACTAATGCTATTGAATACATCTTTCTCAATATATGTAACTAAACAGTCATTCATAAACTGATCACCCATTCTGTTCCGGAGCCGATTCTTTGACAATCTTCATTGCTGAAAATGCTCTTTCAACAGTTGCAGTTGCCACGGGCAAAATCAATGCTAGTTTAATAAGTAAATAAACCAAAGGATAGACAACGTCTTTCTTTTTCTCCACTAGCTTTTCTGCAAGACTAACAATTCCAGTAACTTTCAAAAACTCGTCGCTTGATTGCATGTCAATAATGTAAGTATCTAATTGACTGTCAAGTACCAAATGATCTACACTTGAGAACTCCAATGGGTAAAATTCAGCCATGCGAATCAACTTTTGTTTATCAAAAGCAATAAAAGAATTGCGTGGATTAAGGCAAGCCACACAAGAAAGTAACTCCGTGTTCACCTCATTAAACTGATAATTCAACTCTTGAAGTTGCATATCAATAACGGTATAAAATAATTCAACACGTACGATAGTGATGTAAATAGGTAACTTCAGAAACTTTGCGTCTTGATTTCCCTCATGCATACAAATCATTCATGTCCGGAATGTCAACTTTGGCTGTTTCACAAAATGAAAAAACTTGAGTTAGCAAAGCATCCCATTTCACATCTCTCATATTCTGCAATTGCTCTTTAAAAATCTTTACAAGCTTCATTGCATTAATAACTATATCTTGATCTTTTCTTTGTAATGCTTGTGAGAGTTCATTAGTTATCCCCAACACCTTCCACATCAAATGCAATTTGAATACAAAATCAAAGGATAAAATGGCATCTAACAGAGAAGAAGCTTTGGCTCTGTGCTCAGCATTTACTGCATCTTCCATAATGAACTCAAGAAGGTCTGTCACAGGAGAAAACACATCAAGTAAGCTTGAGAGCGTACCACAGTGCGAACCCCATCGAGTATCACTAGGTCATTTTAAAGTAGTCTCTTGATTTAACCCTTGACCACTAGAGATCTCGTATTTACCTAATTCCTCAGATACTTTATCTAGTTGTTTTGTTGCAAAATATCTCGACGCTTGCAAGAAACTTTGCGTCTTGATTTCCCTCATGCATACAAATTATTCATGTCCGGAATGTCAACTTTGGCCGTTTCACAAAATGAAAAAACTTGAGTTAGCAAAGCATCCCATTTCACATCTCTCATATTCTGCAATTGCTCTTTAGAAATCTTTACAAGCTTCATTGCATTAATAACTATATCTTGATCTTTTCTTTGTAATGCTTGTGAGAGTTCATTAGTTATCCCCAACACCTTCCACATCAAATGTGATTTGAATACAAAATCAAAGGATAAAATGGCATCTAACAGAGAAGAAGCTTTGGCTCTATGCTCAACATTTACTGCATCTTCCATAATGAACTCAAGAAGGTCTGTCACAGGAGAAAACATATCAAGTAAGCCTGAGAGCGTACCATAGTGCGAACCCCATCGAGTATCGCTAGGTCATTTTAAAGTAGTCTCTTGATTTAACCCTTGACCACTGGAGATCTCGTATTTACCTAATTCCTTAGATACTTTATCTAGTTGTTTTTGTTGCAGAATATCTCGACGCTTACAAGATGCTCCCACAACATTTAGCAAACTATTCACTAAATTAAAAAAACAAGCAAATTTCCACATGATTTTTTGCCACAGTAACAAGTGCTAACTGAAGTTGATGATCAAAGCAGTGGATATAAAATGCTGAAGTATTCTCCTTCAAAATTAAAGTTTTGAGTCCACTATACTGACCTTGCATATTGCTAGCTCCATCATAACCTTGCCCTCTGATCTTTTGCAAACTCAAACCATATTTAGAAAATAATGACTCAACTGCTAGTTTGAGAGACAAAGGAGTTGTTTCACTTACATGCACAATACCAACAAAGCGTTCCACCACATATCATTTCTTGTTCACGTATCAAAAAGCAACTGCCATCTGCTCTTTCACAGAAATATCACGAGATTCATCAAGTAATATAGCAAACAATTCATCTCCAAGATCAGAAATAATCGCATTGATCGTTTCTTTAGCTACAACATTTACAATATCTTTTTGAATATCGGAATGTGTCAATTTGAGATTTTTTGGAGCACTTTGAAGTACATCATGTATGGTCCCATTATGATCGCCTAGGAATCGAAGAAGCTCGAGGAAATTTTCTTGATTTTTTTATTCTTCTGATTCATCATGCCCACGAGATGCCAAACCTTGATGGAAAAGAAAACGAACACAATCAATTGATGCATTCAAATGAGTTCGATATTGCAATCGTTTTTCATTTGAATCCCTTGTGAAAGCAACATCAACATGTTGATTTTGTACTATTAAGTCTTCACACATTTTCAAAGCTTTGTTATGCTCACTATTAGGTCCACCGACATGAACTTGAAGTCTTTCTTTTTTATTCCATGCTCTAAATCCATCAATAACAAAAGAATCGCCTCCTACTTGTTTTTCAATTTCTGGTCGAAAAAGATAACAAGCCAAACAAAATGCTGCATCTTTTTCGATACTATATTCTAACCAATTTTCATACTGTTTGAACCAATCTGGATTAAATCGGTGCATCACCCCACCAATATCTCTTTGTGGAAGGTATGATTTGAAGGTTGACATGGCTTTTTTTGTATATACTAGCTATCTTCATATTTCATATCAATCATTTGGATGATAATCTATAATTTTCTTGCATAGCCTAGGATCTGAAGGAAGATCTTCAAAATGGATCACCTCTCGATTGCGTTTTGAACACTCTTGACTACTTTCTTTAATTACAGACGATTCTTCTAATACCTTCAATTTTCTTTTGAAGTATTTTTCCATCATCTGATTTTCCAATATTCGATAACAAAAAAAATTTAGATTGGGTTAAGCTTAAGAAATACAATAGTGAAGAAGGTGGAGAATAGATGAAGAAGAAAAGTGAGGCTAGGGTTTTTCCAAAGAATATACGAAAGTGGGTTAAGTGAGGGTTAACAAGAATTAAAAATAAATTAGAGCAAAAAAAAGTGGGGTCATATAGTATTAAATTTATTTATATATATAGAAAATAATTTAATTACATATCTAAAAACTCTTTGAAAAAAAAAATTGAGTGGGGTCACTTGACCCCACAAGCCACAATGTGGCGTCGCCTTCGTCAGAGGGTGTTCTCAGGGGCATTGAGGTAATTATCCCTTGTAATTTTTCGAACGAAAGCAATTATTCCTGTAGTAAAGAATGAACACAGGAGTTGGATAAATAACCAAACCCTCCCCCCGGCCCCCAACAAAAAATACAAAAAGTGTTTTGTACGAGATTAATTAATAGTGAACAATTAACAATCATATATTCCTATAATTCCGCGTTTGTATCTTCACATTGCATTTGGAAGAATTTCCTGGTTTCATCAGATGCAACAAGAGAACAGAAGAGAAAAAAACAAAAAAGGGACCGATTTGGTATTTCAACTTTATTTTAGCCAATTGCTGGTCATCATGGTTTTTTTAATTATAATAAGATCAAGTCTACGTGTATGGCCCAGTCCATCGTAATCATAATTAATATCTAGACTTGGTTTTATCGAAGTAATGTCGCATTTAATAAATATAGTGTTTGTCAAATGTATACATTTCCCGGAAACTGCATCCCGATTGTGAGTGTGTGTGTGTGTGTGTATAAATAGATTTTTTGATTAGCTATGTACATCCACAAATCAGATAACTCTTCTTCCAGTCTAGAGCTGCATTTGCATTCACAAGAAAATATCTTGTTGAGGACACATAAGGGAAATAATGAGGTATGGCTCTTTATTTATGTTTGTGTATGTGTCTATATAGTAAAAATTTCACTTTTGGTATCACAATTTATGCCCACAAACATATATGATACCTCACTTTTTGGCAAGATAAACTTGATGCAACAACTTCTGATTTTGTGACAAAAGTGGTAATCCCGTTAATTTTCTTTAACTGAAAACTGAAGTGGATGTTACTTTTCAATTAAAGGGCCAATCACCTGTCTCTCTCAACTTTTTACAACCATGTATGCAATTTTTCGGCAAACTTAGCCCTCTACAGGCTTTTTGGTACGAAAAGCTCCTCATCCTCCAACCTTTACAGCTTTGAACTTCCCTCTAAAAGGGGATAGTCTTGGCCGCACCTGGTGCTATGCACCAAGTGCCTAGAAAAGTGACAAGTGTCACTTTTTTGCTTTCTTCTTTCTTTTGTTTTTTTTTGTTTTCTCCTTTATTTTCTTTATTTCTTTTAATCAATTTGGTAAATATTAATAGATGAAAGTATGTTTAATATTTTGTAATGTTAATAAATGAAAATATTTAATAAAAAATCTTATACATGTTTAGCAACTAGTAATATTTTTAATTAAGATTAATTAATCTTAAATAATTAATTCATTTTTATTGTCAAATTGAGACTCATCTACTTTTATTGTCAAATTGAGACTCATCTACTAATAAAAATATCTGAATTTGTTTTTCACCCCTTTTTTATATAAATTGATATTTATCTACTAATAAAAATATCCAAATTTGTTTTTCACCTCTTTTTTTTTATATAAATTCAATTTGAAAAGTATGTAATTATAAAAATGAATAATTATTTAAGATTGATTAATCTTAATTAAAAATATCACAAGATACTAAACATGTACAAAATGTTTTATTAAACATTTTCATCTATTAATATTTACAAAAATTGAATTAAAAAGAAATAAAAGAAATAAAGGAGAAAACAAAAAAAAAAAGGAAAGAAAGAAAAAAGCAAAAAAGTGACACTTGTCACTTTTCTAGGCGCCTGGTGCACAGCACCAGGTGCGGCCAAGACTATCCCCTCTAAAAGGGCTATAAAACATTAAGCCTCCCCGGCCCCAAAAAGTTGTGCAGAAGTACCATTTTTGTCAAAACATTAGAAGCTGTAGCATCAAGTTTGTTTGGGGCAAAAATGAAAGTACTACATATGTTTGGAGTATAAATCATGGTACATATGTTTGGAGTATAAATCATGGTACCAAAAGTGAAATTTTCCCTATGTGTGTATTTTGTTTTGAAGCTATGTATGTGTGTGTATATATTGTGGCGCATCTTGTTAAATAAACGATTGTTTTTTTCTTTTTTTTAATTATCTAGGTTTATTCTCATTGGTTTTGAAATCACGTAAAGTTATTAAATTTCATATACGTTCTCGGATCGAAGTGAACAAGAAGTAAGAAGCACAGTTAAAACAAGCACTAAAAGATCCCTCAACTGTTCTTCATACCTTACCTCCTCATCACTGTTTTGAAAAAAAAAAAAAAAAAGAAAAAAAATTTCTTCCACTGTTCATCATACCTTAGTTTGTGCGTGTTGTAGCAGTAATGGAGGAAACATCGACACGGGCGCCGTCATTGGAATCACCGTTTTTATCTTTATTACGGTTTTAGCATTACTTCTCCTCATCATCAGATGTAAGCGTGGCGAAGCGGCTGCCGAGCATACAGGGACGTCCTCCGGTGAAAGGAATGCTGAAGTGGCTGTTGAAGTCCAAGGCTGCTGTTGTGGCGGCGGCTGCGGCGGCGATGGTGGTGGTTGCGGTGGTTGTGGTGGAGATTAATTAGCTTGTTGGTTTTCTTGTTTCATGGTTTTCTGACCTGTTAGAAGTAAATTCATATGTACAAATAATTTTGTCCTGTTTGTTCCTTCCCATTTAAATTGCTTCCTAAGTCATTAGTTGAATTATTTATTTATTTATTTATTTTTTTGTAAGTCCTGCTGCCACTTTGGAAATATTTAATACAGTATCAATGTATCTATAAACGTTATTTTTTCTCATCAAAGTCCTCGAAGCAAATATAATTTAAGTAGAGTAATTAAATTGCATTTTACTCCTTGCGAAGACGAAATGAACGTAAAACCTTCGTATGAAAAAACAATTGGTGTCAGGTTTGTGTAGTTCTGAAATTGAAGCTCACTACCCATCTTACGGTGGGGATTAAAATGTATCTTCTCTAAAACGATATATGTTAACTCTGTGCCTGTTATTTTTCACAAAGGATTTCCTGTCTATTTTGTCTTTGACAAGGGTAAAATGCAATCAATTCGTCTTTACTCCAAGAAAAGCTATTAAAATTCACACACACACACACACACACACATGCACACACATATATATATTCTCGAAGTTGACAAAAAATAAGAAAGACTACATAGAATCAAAGATCCCTCAACTGCTATCATACCTCTGTATATATATGCAGCAATAATGGAGGAACTGTTGGCCTGGGCGCCGCCGTTGCAATCGTTGTTCTCACCATTACCATAGCGTCAGTGTCAGTTCGTTGCGTCAACTAGTGTAACCATAGCAACGCCGAGGCCCCACAAACAGACACGTCCTCCCTTGAAAGGAATGGAATCGATTTGGCTGAACCCGCGGAAAGGGCTGCTGACGGGGGTGTTGAAGTCCAGGGCTGCCGTTGCGGCAGCGGCGGCGATGGTGGCAGTTGCGGTGGTTGCGGTGGATGTTAGTATTTGGTTTTAATTTCCGACAGTCATGGTTCCCGTCTGTCGGAAATTATAATGATATATGTCTTCATATATATGTACAAATACAAAAAATCTTGTCCTATTTTCACCTTAATTCTGGCCTCTAAATTTCTTTATAAATGATTATGAATATGGATTAGCTGTGAAAATCTCAGGAGATATGGATTATGCCATACCAGTAGCTTTACTGTTGTTTTTTTATTAATATATACATATATATGGTTTAGTTCTCACTATTTTATATTCTGTAAGAATTATTTCTTCATTTTTTTAAACAGTATTGTATATTTGTACTGAGAATATATATTAACTTATTTTGGTATTGCATTATCAGTAAATTCTTTTTGCTTGTCACTCTTTTCTTTTTTTTTTTTTCCCCCGGGATAATGTCGAGCCTTTAAACAAAGCTATGTATATGTATCCCGTGGCCCCTGATCAGTCTTCCCCATCTTTTCTTATATGTTTTTCTTTTCTTTTTCTTTTAGTTCAAGAAATCTTGTATATATTAAATATTAATCATACTTCCATAAGATTCCTATATAAACAAATTTGGCGTATTAATCACACAACTCAGCGAACTAAGGGATACTATCAAACCATATACTTATTATATTTCAGTTGATACATTAAATTTTCAGAGATTTAATTATAATGTTGCGTGCTCTTTATTTTATTAAGTTTTTCAATACTTAACTTTGTTTGTGGAGGTTGTTCCAGATTTCTCAAACTAAAAAAAATATCTGTAAGCAGACTAAATTTCATGGGGGTGAAGATTAGATAATTATGGCTTGATTTAATGGTTAAAAAGATATATTAATATAATAATATTGATGTAATAGTTGAATATAATTGCTATCTTTCTAAAAAAGGGATGATGATTTGTTATCTTTGTCTATTAAGATATAATGAGATATTGGTTGGTACCCAAGCACAGGCGAATTGATGTTTAATTTACGAAGAAATCATGTTCTAGGACAATGAGTTTGGGATTGAGTTCGATTCAAAGTCAATTTTCAACACTCTCATCTACTAAAAGGACAGGTCCAATATCTCAAATGCAGCCTAAATCTATTCTCAAAACAACCTTTTATTTTTAACTCATTCTTCTACTATAGTGTGCTCATTGAGGATTATAGGGCAAAACTCTCCCTCAATTAGAAATTGCCAGTGGTATTTATAAGAAATATTTCATAATATTCTATCAGAAAAACTAGTTTAGGAGGTTAATTTGAAGTAAAAAATAGTTTGATAAATAAAGTGTCAAAAGGTGCCATAATTCAGGGTAAAGTATAATAATCCCCAAAAAACAAAGAGGGAAAAAAAAGAGAGAAAAAACACGCACACGTACCATCGTGCTCCGTACGTAAGAGATTAATTAATAGCAGACATATATTCGTATTATTCCACGCGCTTTGTACCTTTCACATTGCATTTGGATGAGTTTCTTGGTTTCGTCAAACGGGGAAAAACACAAGAGAAAAAACAAAAAAAAGGACCTATTTCGTATTTCAACTTTGTTTTAGCCAATTGCTGATCGTCATGATTATACTAAAACCAAGTCTATGACCGAGTCCCTGATAATCATAATTAATAAACTTAGATTAATCCATCTAAATATCTATCTCTATTTATAAATTTAGAGACGAAATTAAAGACGATAAGTCTATGGAATCAAAGACGGATCTTGTTTAAAAATGATTAGAAAATAGAGATAGATATTTAGATGGATTTTACCCATCTCTACATTTAGAGACAGATTAATTTTTGTCTCTAGATCAGAGACGAGGCTTTCGGCCCTGATTCAGAGATGAAAAAGATTCGTCGCTATTTTATTTTAGAGACAGAGAATAGGGTTTTAGAGACAAATTTTTTCATTTCTAAAACCCTGTTGTCTTGTTGTGCAAGAAATTAACTTTTCTTGGTCGGATTCGAAAAGAATAATGATGATGTGTATTTTTAGTTTAATTTAGTCAAAGTATATACAATTAAGGGCATTAACTATCATTTATTTGTTTTCTACAATGCACGCGGCCAACAATCTTGGTGCACTAATCATTGTATATAATGTATTATAATATAAGTGGTTTATTATTTTTCATTATCATGTTTTTAATTAAATAATTGTGAGTGTTTTAAGCATATTAGTAACAGAAGGGAAACCTTTGGCCCACTTCGCATTAGTTCTTTATTTTATGGGGTTGGGATAATATAATATATATGTTATACTCAGGATAAATAGTTCTTAATTATTATATATAATTTGGTACCTAACTCTTGCATAATTAGACAAAATATTCAAAGTTGTAATGCAGCGAGTAAGAACCATGGAGTACTAGCAAACTGTGGCACACGCTAAATTTTATTTTTGCAAAAATAAAAATATTTGTTTATTTTTTTAAAAATGATAAATATTTTTTAATTATAGAATATTTTACTTGAATTTGTTATATAGAATAACATGATTGAAAGATGAATTTGGAGAAAATAAGAATTGAAAAAAGAAAAATTATAATTCAAGAAAGAAAAGGAATATCAAAACAAAATCTTTTAAAAAAAAATTAAAGAAAAAATTTAGTCATTTTTCTAACTATTTCATAATTATCTTTATAGAGTTGGGCATTTTTGTCCATTCATTTAATGGTAGATCAAAATAACTATTTTTGAATCCCATACTTTATATATAGCATATATATATATATATATCTCTATATGATCATGTGACTCTAACCGTATGTTTAGATATAAAATTTTAGAAAGAAAATGTCTAGGAAGATTTTTTTTTCTTTTTTTTTTTCATGTTTAGATAGAGTAATAGTTTTGTATTTCAATTATTGCAGTTTTGTCTTTCCTTCTTATTTTCTCACTGAATTCATTGATACGTGTTCCAAACATTTTGTAACAGTGTAAGTGCAGAGAGAAATACAAAATAAATGTTACATGATGATATATTAAAATAAATGGGTTTGAAATTAAAATTTTTTAAATAACTTGAGCATTGTCCAGTGAATTTTGTGCTTCAGTCCTGGTATAACTTTAGAATATGTCATATACAACAAAATATTGCATATTTTATCTTCACGAAATTTGATATTTGAACAGGTTTGGCTACAGCTTTGGACAAGTTTTCCACGGGCCAAATTAGTCGAATGTGAAGCGGAAAGGTCGCATAATATAACCCTAAGATACCTTCTAAATTTGGATCTAAAGCAACTGTGTGAACTAACCCTTTCAAAAGGAACCTTAATAATAGAGGTTATTAGTTCGACTTTTGTCAGTGTGCGACGCTATTTAATTTTCTGTATAATTGAGGGTTGTTAAAGGTTTTTGTTAGTTGTTGCACCTCATCTTTGATTATTATTTGTGTATTGATATTGTATTGATTGAATGTACTAATCGTTTTTGCTAAAAAGAGTGACAAAACGGTCTAAACAAGTTGGTATCGATTTTCGCAAATTTTGTTTTCGAATGTGGTTGTTAATTCAGTGATCAAAACGTTCTCAAGAAATGATGAAATGCATCTTCTGTTGACATGATAATTGAAGATCGTAAGTTACCCATACTGTTGCGAAGTTCAGAGGATGTGATATTTCTATTTTTTATTTTTTAATAAATGGTGTGATTCTTTGCTTAGGTGCTATTTATTAGTTGAACTTTCTCATGTACTACGATTTCTATCATTAATATGCTAACTTTTTTAGTTTGTTTGTTTTTGTTTTTGTTTTGTTTTGTTTTGTTTTTCTAAAGGCACCTGTTTCAAAGAAAAATAAAAATTCAAAGACTAATTAACATCCAATTTGAGATTAAAATTTCAAGAATTCTTTTATCTCAATAATTAAAAGAAAACTGAAGTACTGCAAAGCAATTTTTGAGTCCATTGCAATCTAAGAAATGAATTTAATATTTTATAAAATCAAATCTTTAAACTTTTAGCTTTTTTTTTTTATGAAGTCAAATACCCTTGCAGAAATAATGTCCTTGTTGACGAAGGCCTTAATTTTTATGGTAATTATTCTTATCCCCCATTAATACAACTTAGAGGGTCCCCCTTGTTAAATTAAACCCTGTGAAACATAGTCAATCTTTAATGATTATTAGTGCTAGGTTTATAATATTGTACTTTTCAATGTATGGATATTTTTAATCCGAATTTGATCCGTATTTCAAAATTTTTAATTGAATAAAATTTTCAATGAAATTAAGCAATCCCAATTTGAATTTTAATAATATTTTTATTCAAATAATAATCTTATACATACAACGTCAATAAAAACTCATAAATGGAATAAAATATATGATGACAACATAATTACTAAAATATTGTATATTTACTTGAGGTACTTTATCTATTGAATTAATGTTTTCTTTGATATTAAGTATTATCTACTATTATTCCAATTGAATTTTCTTATCGAGTTCAGATCGTTGGTACTCATAAATTCAAATTCTATAAAATCTCAAATCAAATTCAATTATGAAATTGAGTAATCAAGTTCTTATTCAAATTATTGAAATTCGATGATTCACTGAAGACCTTGATTGAAAACCAAATATCCTTGAATTACATATATGATATAACAAGCTATCTTCACGTTACAAAGGATAATCAGCATATACTTCTTACAATTTCATCAGATTACATTACAGCAAAATATTTATATTATATATATATATATATATATCTCCACAAACTGCTGCTTACAAACTCGACACATATTGCATGAACTCCGGATCGGACTCCAGACCTGCCATAGTTTCAGGTGCCAATATCACCACCAAATCAACGCTACCACCTCCTTCTCGACCCGGAAACGCCGAGATCTTCCCATCAAACGTATTAGCCCGCCCGCTCCGAACCGCAATGGGTCGGCCCCACCCGAAATCATTATCGTACACTGGAAACTTCGAAGAGCTGCCCATAGTGATCATTGTCCCGTCGACATTCGACAATAGGAAGCACTTCGGGTCCCGTTTCCAATTCTCTACATATTTCCTCACTGTAGCAGTATTGTGTGCCACTACATTTTTATTCAACTGCTGCGCGCACCACCGTAGATCTTTAGACAACACATCTCCAGCCAATGCGCACGTGCGAACACTCTGTATTGCGTTCCCGAAGTAGAGTGGATCGAGCTTTGGCTCAAGCCGATGGCGGCAGTTCAAAGCCATTCGAAATGTCGTCGTTTTCGATGATGGTAACTTCCTCGCACGTGTGATCCCACGCCACAGCAACGCGCATAGTGACTGGAACGATGAAATTTCGACTGTTGGATTTGTACGGCTCGTTTCCGTGGAGACGGAGTTTCTCAGCCAAGTTAATGGTGTCAAATTCCTGTCAGGAGATTTCAAGGTGTCGTTGCTATGCCTACCCATTAGCTCAGCAACAATGTCAATTCCGCCATCATCATTCTTATTAACTTTGTCTTTCAGCTTCAGAATTGATTCTCTGGTAAACCTAAAAATCCTCTCTCTCACCGGAGCATCGCCGGAGAAAGTAACCTTGGGGCCACCGGCCGGGAGTTTAGGAACCACCGGAGAATTCAAAATAGAGTCACGGCTGAAATCAGGGGTCCTCGAAATCCTCTTAACCCCTTTGCTCAACTCCGCGAAACTATTGAAGAAATTCCAGAACGACATCCCGTCCGTGACAGCGTGGTTAACGGTGCAGCCAATGAATAAGCCGTCAGCCAATTCCGTCACCTGGACAGCCAAAATAGCCCCAAAATGCCCTTCATAATTAACCTTCCCGTCCAAAGCGAAGCAGCCCTTAACCAATTCGGGCACGTCGCCATTATCTGAACTCAACAAATCCCTGACGTGGATGTGGGACCCATTTGCGTGAATGAAATCGGCGCCGGCATCATTGCAGGTTACGTAAACGTAGCCATCTGCATCGGTGGTGAGGCGGCCGGCAAGCGGCGGGAAACAGATCAGCGTCTGAGAGAGGCTCTGTTTTAGCAAAGAAATGAGCTCGAGAATTGGAAATGGAGGCTTGGTGAACAAGACCCCTTCTTGAATGTAATGACAGCAGAGCGTGGGGAGGTCAGACACAGAGAGTTTGAGGTCAGCTATGGCGGATTTCTGGTCCGGGAAAACAGTGGATTTTGATACGATTGCAAAAGATTGGGACAGCATTGTAGATATATATATATATATATATATGGTGAGGATACTTGAGAATGTTGTGGGGAGTAAGATCATATAGAATGGTGGGCATATATAGGTGATTTGGGTTCATGCATATTGGGGAGGTGTTGAGTTAACTGTGGGGGGAAAAAAACTATGTATTTTAATATGTGTATGATTGGATGGCACTTGTACAAATATAGGTGTTGTTTACTAATTTTCGGCAATTTGCAGGATGGTGGGCGAAGCAATTGAGGATCAAATGTTGATGCCCAATGCAAAGGGGACGAGATCCTCTATTCCAAAATGGTGTTTCATCTCCTATTCCATGCTTTAAATACATGTCACGTGTATTACATATTTCCTTATAAAAATATTTAATAATAAATGCAATACACGTGACATATATTTAAAGACATGAAATACGAGATGGAATGCCGTTTGGAATAGGAGATCCTGTCCCAATGCAAAGCCATTTTGTATCATTGCTTTGTGGAAGAAACAAAAAGGGAGAAGAAACTTGATTTTATTTCAAATAAATGCATGGTATATTTCATTTACAATTAAATATTTTTAGAAGAAGTTCTTTACTCTGCTTTATGTGTTTATCAAATAAAATAGGATATGAAGCACGGATTTAAGATAAAGGATTCTGATCATTATAAAATAGTTTATATGATACTATTTTCATTATTTGTTGTTTAAATATTTGGAGAATTTTATTTGTTGATACCAGCTTATGAGTTGCGGATTGTTTAAGATCAATGCCATAATCCTTAAATTTTTCTGATATGGAATTCTAACATGCCCTGCGCACAATTAGGGGTAGACATTTGGACTACAGAAATAACATAAAATGAGTGGTCTAACAATATTAGGTAGCCCAACATCAAGAGCAGGTCTAGCTTTGATATCATATTGAAAATAGATCTCGGAGTAAATCAACCTTAAATGTTAGCTTATAAGGCGAGGATTGTGGAAGACTATTAAAGAGGTCCCTTACATTTTTTTGATGTGGAACTCTATCAGATAAAGAGAATTATTGTAATTTTCAAAAATATATGGGTCATACTCAAGAAGAGTTGAGGCAATTATCTTTAGAAAATCATAAGATTGAATATTTGCATATTCTTAACTTGGCTGTCGTTCCTCTTATTCTGCTTATATATCCGATTCCTCTTATAGTGTAACGTACTATTTAAATTATCAATATAATAATTTTTATTAATTACTTAGCTTATGTTTAAGATTACCTGTTGAAAAATTTCAATACAATAATATATATATCTTAATAAAAATTCGTCAGCATAACCGTCGGCTCTGATTTGTCGGCTCGTGCCAGCCAATCATTTAAAATGCAAGAATATGTAATAATATAATAAAAATGAAATATTATTAAATAAGCAAACTTGGTATAATTAATACTGAAATATAAATGTATCCAGTTTTAACTAATATTTAGTTGGGATTGGTAGGTCCATTGCCCCTTGGCTATTCAAATATTTAATGGGTTTTTTTTTTTTTTTTAAGAGGAATAATTTGGTGTACATATTTGATTAGATAATTGTTATTAAAATATTGATGTCTAAGTTCTTTGACCCAATGGATTAAATGTTTTTGATCATCCACATTCGTGTGTGACAGTTCAATTAAGACCAACAATGAAGAAATAGTTTTGTTGAATTCTCATGATTGTTAGTGTTAATCACGACGCAATAAAGGATATATACAGTAGATAATTAATATTATATTTTGATATGTTTGTCTTAAAATAATAAATTGATATTCATAAAAGTGTAATTGATATTGTAAAGTATATATTGTGTTAAAAGAAGTATATATAATACATAAATCAATTTTGAATATACATGGGATGTCCTATCTCCTATAAATTAGGAAGTAAAAGTCATAATCCTTATAAGTTATGTAAGTTCTTCATAATTCAATATCATCAAATTGCGTACAATTATTTTTAAAAAACTTCTTTTATTTAAAGAGATCGTATTCGAATTAACCTATACCTATAAACCCTATTTATATATTACAGAAATATTTACACCATTAATTTATATATATATATATATATATA
>JACFYI010003733.1:130670-143210 GCA_014898755.1 Handroanthus guayacan
TTGAATGAATTTTCATGTGTATTAGTTGTGAAAATTTCAAAAAATAAGGATGATGTCATATGAGAGATGTATGTTGCATTATCTATCTATCTATACATACATATATATATACAGTATGTATGGAGCATCAAATTTAGGTTGTAATTTTGATTGTATATTTTTAATGAGTTGATGAAATTAGTCCTGTAGTAGATAATGACGAATTAATATATATATATATATATGTTCCGTGTAGGTGTTGGTTTAAGAATGAAAAGATAATTACTATATACATAATGTATATTATATAATTAGTGGATTGTATATGACTTACAGTAAATGTAGATGGTTATTACTTTAACGAAAAAGTCAGAGTATTTTGAAAACATCACATGAAAACACACAATAAGAGGCTTGTACTTTATATATACAACATAAATGATTAAATTGTCAGTACTGATTGATATTTTGTAAAAATTCCTACATTCTCTTGTACAATTTTGTACTTATACGAAATTATCTTTACTATTATATATTAAAGCACCCTGTATATTGGGTGTGTTTTCACATGAACCTAAAATTAATATTTTGATTATTACCTATTATTCACAGCCACTATATTAGTAAGTGCCCATAACTTAATTAAATCTACTTATAATGTCACTTTACAAGTCGTGACACATGATTATATTTCAATCATTAAATGTACCAGCATCGAATGTACTTGCACCAAATGCTATTTCATATATATTATAAAAATGTTGGCGTACCTTTATTTTTTTAATTTCTTGGATAATATAAATCTTTAAAACAAAGCTACATACTTGGGTTTGCATCTTCTATTTTTATAAAAATGTATTACATTGCTTTTACACCATTTCATTTATAAATGACAAATGTATTAAATATTTTTGTTCGCTTCAGAACACTTAATTCCATATTACACGCGGCACCACAGCCTCATTCTAGCTATACTCGTAAGCCTAGGAAAAAACAAGATGCTTTTAAGCAAGGGATATTCTTTCATGAATATCTTCAGCTTGAAAATACTTAACAAGATTACAAAGTTAAAAAGTATAGGATATTTCAATTAATTAAATTTTTATATTAGTTTTGACAATTTTTGACCATTGAAACTTTCAAATCATGATACTTATTATGTTGTTTATATATTTATAAGAACGTAGCTAAATTATTTGACACTGCAAACACAAAAATAATTAAGTTAATTAATTTAATATCGGACCAACTCAATATTCAATTCTAGACAGAGGCAATACTAATTTTTGTTTTGCTAAGAAAATAGGACAATAAATTAGAGTGAATAAGGAAAGAAAATATATATTGGGGCCTATTGACAATCAAAGATAGAAAGAAATATGAATTCCTGGATTGGATCCTTTATTTCAAAATTGTATTTCATCTCTTATTTCATATTTTTTAAATACATGTCATGTATATTGCATTTATTACAAATATTTTTATAAAGAAATATTAAATACACTTGGCATGCATTTAAAGTATGGAATAAAAAATGAAATACTATTTTGAAATAGGATATCCAATCCGATAAATTCCCAATACTAAAATATTCAATATGAAAATATATAACACACGTATGTTCAGACTTGTCCTACCCTATTGTTTTATTGTCATGACGATGATTACAAATTTAACCAAATGGACAAAAAACAAAAGAGAAGAACAAAAAATATAAAATAAAAAATAGGACCTACGTGGTAATTCAGAAAGCTGCCTATATATATCAGAAGGGTTTGGCATTTCAAGTAAGAATTTGGTTGTTTTGCACAATTTAGTAAGAGATTAATAGGCGAAGGACATCCTGTTCAAGTTACATATATAGAGGCCTGAAGGGAAATGAGGTATGATCGCGATGCTTTGTATATTTTGTGTCACATATATAGTTATTTCTTGGCCTCTAATGTTAGATTTAATTAGAGAAATATTTTCAGTTTGTGTAAAATTATTATTAGATCCTATGAAAACTTAAATATATTAGAATAACAGGAATCTAATTGTAAATTGGTATATGAGATTCGTTAAATTTTTCTTTAACTAATGAACTAAGATAGAAGCGAAATATTGTAATTTTTCAAATTATAGGGTGTATTTTTATAATTTACAAATTTTATATGCTTATCGATCAAATTAAAGACTATGAATAAAGACTAAAAGAATATCAAATTGTTTCCGCTATACTTAGTGATGGTCGATCAATCACAATAATATAGACCCACCTTACATTAAGGACCTTAGTTAGTATGTAATTACCAATATTGTTAATTGTTTGGTAAAGGATTATTCCATCAATTTCTCTCGAAATACGAAATTAGTTACAAATTCCATTTCCAAGTTTCCTGGTTATATATCTGAATATATATATATATATATAAACTTTAGAATTTAGTAAACTTGAATTATAAAGTAAATTAATGTGAGCGTAATTATTATTATTATTATTATTATTATTATTAAGGATAAGCAAGCTACTTTATAGTATAATTCAAAATTACCATACGGTAAAAGAAAAGTTCATATGCACTTGATGAAAATTGAACTTATAATCATAAGGTTATGAGTGTATTTTTCAATTATGCTTCTGCTTTTTCATCAAATGAGTTTGGTAAAACTGTAAAAATTACCCTTTTTTGCAAACACACACCATTACCTTTTTCCAACATTTTCCTGGTTGACGATTTCAAACATTTTCAAATTTTTCTATTTACTTTTACTACAAATTTCTCAACTTCTCTAAATAAAAATAACCTTTCTTCAAATCACCAGAAATGCCAAACATACTTGTAAAGTTATTAAAAATCGTGTATATATATATATAAAATATAAATTCTCGGATGGGAGTGGACAAAAAAAAATAAGAAACACAGTTATAACAAGCACTGGAGGACCCCTCAACTGTTCATCATACATTAATTTGTACGTGTAGCGCTGATGAAGGATCCGTTGACACGGGCGCCGTCATTGGAATCACCATTGTTACCTTTATAATGGTTTTAGCATCAGTTTGTGTGATCAACGCATGTAACCGTCGCAACGCCGCGGCCCAACAAACGGGCACGCCGTCCGGTGAAAGGAATGGGGTCGATTTGGGTGAACCCGCTGCAAAGGCAGCTGAACTGGTCGTTGAAGTTCATGGCTGCTGTTGCGGCGGCGGTGGCGGCGACGGCGGCGATGGTGGTGGTTGCGGTGGTTGTGGTGGTTGTGGTGGAGATTAATTAGCATATTGGTTTTCTTGTTTCATTGTTTTCGTCTGTCAAAAGAAACTTCATGTGTACAATTACAAATAATATCTTCCCGTTTCCCCTTTACCATGTAAATTTCTTCATAGATCTTTCTTTTTTTTTTTTTCTTTTTTTTTTCTTTTTTTTTTGAGAGAGAGAGAATCTTCATAGATCATAATTGAATGGTTTTTCATATGTATTAGTTGTGAATTTCACAAAAATATGGATGATGTCATGCGAGTGATGTAGGTTCTATGATTTATATATATATATATATATATCAGTGTTCTATGATTTATCCATCTGCCTATATATTTACACTATGTATGAAGCATCATCACGTAATTATTTTGATTGTAAATTTATAATGAATTGATGAAATTAATCTTATAATAAAAGATAATGATAAATTTTTCTTTTCAATATTTCTCTTTTATTTTATTTTCTTCCAGTTTTAACATTCATCTCTTTCTAATTTTGTTCTCTGAATTTTCATTTTTTAGTAACGTTAACGTGTACAACCAATTCAAGCAAAAATATTTTTATAATTACAAAAATATATTATTAGTCAAAAATATACAAATATATATTTTAAAATTTATAAATTAAGATACAAGTACATGCATCGAATGTGCTATATATACTAATACTGTATAAGAAATGGGACCTTTAGATAATTATTTTTATTATATTTTTAAATGAGCTTACGAAATTAATCATATTTTAAAAGATAATAACAAATTAGTTTTAAAAAGTAATGACAAAATAAAATTTTAACTTATCTTTTTAATATATATTTATTTTACTCTTTCATTTTTTTCTTTTTAATTTTATTCTCTTCAAATTTATTTTTTAATTGTGCTATTCTATATAATAAAATTCAAGAAAAAAGTATTTTTAATAATAAAGAAAAATTTCTATATTAAAAATAAACAAATATTTTAAATATTGTATAACAGAGAATTTAAGCATATATATCGAGTATGCTACAGATATATATATATATATATAGATATAAATATTAAATAATATATATAAATACAGATATAAATATTTTTTCTTTCTTCGTTACGAACCCAACATATATTCAAAATCTCTAATCATAAAAAAGAAAAAAAAAAGAAAAGAAAAAGAAAAAAACTTAATATTCAAGATCTAGACAGAGGTCGTACTAATTTTTTGCTTTTTAATTTGTTTTTTCCCTTAAAAATATATACTTGGGACTAATGACGACCAAAGAGAGAAATTGTGAGTTGAGATGAATTCCAAAAGCAAGCTAATATATACATCATATTTAAGACACTCATTTTTAGACTTTTGTCCTAACTTGTATTTATTTATCATGACGATGATTTCAAACTTCACCAAATGGACAAAAAACAAAGGAGAAGAACAGAAAAAAGGACCAATTTGTTAATTCAGAAAGCTGCCTATATATATATATATATATTTATATAAAGAATTTGGCAATTCAGAGTAAGAATTTGGTTGTGTTGCACAATTTAGTAAGAGTTTACCACGTTCGTAGAGAGCATCCTGTCCATGGTACATACAGAGAGGCCAAAGGGAAATAACGTCTGATGCTTTATATATTTTGTTTCATATATAGTTATTACATATGAAATAATTACTTGCACACCAGCTTACGTTTGATTTAATTAGAAAAACATTCCACTTGTTAATTTTGACTCGCAGAAATTAAATGGGGTCCATGCAATATTACAACTAAACCCTTTGAAAACTTAAACATGTTGGCCGAACAAGAGTCTAATTGTAAATTGGTATATAAACTCCGTTAATTTTTCCTTTAACTAATTAACTAAGGTAGAAGTTGTAATTTTTAAAATTTTATAAAAAATATGTGCTTATCAGACAAATTAAAGACTACGCATAAGGACTAAAGGATCAAATTGCTTCTTATACTTAAACTTTTTCTTAAAGAGAAACAATTACATTCAATCATAAATCAAACATCCACACGCTATCGGTGGGATTTGAATTTACACCTCCTTTATGAAAAGGCGGAGGCTAGGAGTGTGGATGAGCCGAGCTCGAGTTATTTTAAGCTCAAGCTAGCTCGAGCTCAATGAGCTTTTTTTTTTTTTCCTTGTATGTTCAAGCTCGAGCTCGAAATATTGATTATTTTTAATAATTGAGTATTTTTTAAAAATTATTTAATATTTTTTTATGTTTATTATTAATAAATGTATAACATTTATTTATCTATTTAATATATATTTATGTATATTTAATATTCATGAGTACATAATAAATAATCAATAATTATCAATAAGATATATATAAATATAATTAAAAGTTTGTGAACAGGCTCGCTAGCTCATTGACAATTAATTTTAAGCTCGAGTTGGGTTTAACTCGGGCCAGCTTGTGAGGTTGCTTGTCGGCTTGGCTCGTTCGAGTACCCCTATGGGGGGCGATGTCAATCCATTCAAATTAGAATGACGACTCGATTAATTAAACTTAATGATAGTTGATCAATTACAATAATGTAGATCCAATATTAATGACGTTACTCTATAATTACCCCCTTATATGTAAGTATAATTACAAAAACATTTTTTTTTTAAATTGGTTTACACTTTACAGTAACACCTTATCATTAACTAGGTAACGTATAAGTTTCCAAGGGATTAAATTGTAATATTACATATGCTTTATTGAATTTTTAATCCATTAAACAAATATGGAGTATTATTGTAATTTTTCAAACAATTTAGAATATTTCTATAAATAAGTCAAACTTAAGTAACTACTAGATAAATATTCCACTGTGTAAGGATGAAATATTTTTTATTCTGTTTTTATGCTGCAAATAGAAAGTAAGAAAAAGAAGAGATTATTAAAAGTTTATGTATACAACACACACACACACAGATATATATATATATATATAACCTTGAAGTCTGATGACTGATGATGGAACAAGAAACAAGTAGAATAAATTTAATTTCAATCAAAATAACCCATCTTACAGATGGAGATAGGAACTTTGATTAGGAGTACTACGAGATTAAATTTTCAAAAATTTAAATATTTTTCTAATTATTTTATCATATATATAAATATGAATTTCAAAATTTTGAGAGAAGGGAGACAATTTTTGTAATTTTAAGAGTAGCAAAATTATAATTTAATTTAATCTTATACATAAAAATAGGAATTTCACAATTTTTAGGGGAGAGACGATAGCCCCCTCAGCCCTTATGCAGCTTGTCTCTGCGCATCTCTTCCAAGATCCCTCTAGGCTCTAACTGTTATTATTCCTTTGTCTGTCTAGCGATGGAGGAGGTACTGCTTCAGGCGCTGCGGGTCCATTAATCATGCTTTTCGTCTTTACTGTGTTTTAGCATCGGCTTGTCTAATTAATGCATGTAACCGCCGCGGCAGCGCCGACCCACAAACGGACTCGCCCTCTGATCGGAGGGATGGGGTCGATTTGGCCGAACAGGTTGTTGAAGTTGTTGTTGAAATGCATGGCTGCTGCTGCGGTGGATTTGGGTCGATTTGGCGGCGGTGATGGCGGCAATGGTGGTGGGTGTGGTGGCTGTGGTGGAGATTAATATTCATTGGCCGAATGTTGTTTGGGTCCGACCATAAACATAGTGTAGATTTGTGTCAATTTAGTCTTCCATTGACTTTAAAAAAGGAATTTGTGTAACTTAATTGGTTGGTGTAGGTCTTATAACTTTACAGTTATAAGTTCGATCCCTGCCGAATGAATATGGACCTTTATTCTATCAAATAATAGTATTGTCAGATTTTCCACTGTACAGTAACTTTGTTAACAAATTAAATACATAAATATATTTTTAAAGTTAAAACACAAATCAAATTCTACAAACTATCATGTGGTAGATAAATATTACCATTTAATAGACAATCACCCATACGCTACCAGTGAAACTTGAACCCACACCTCTTTTGTTAAACCTGGGAGAAGGTGCTATTTCATCCAAATGGTGGCGGCTATTTATTTCGAGCGTTATATATATATATAGATCATATTTTGATGTAAGAATTGATTATATTAATCATCTCTTAAAAAGAAAAGGAAAAGAAAAAGAAAGAAGAAGAAGAAGAAGAAAAACCAACTTAATATTCAGTTCTAGGCGGAGGTAGTACTAAATTTCGTTTGGCTAATTAAGAAAAGTAGTAAAATAAAGTGACTAAAGAAAGATAATTTACATTTGGGACTAATAACAATCAAAAGAAATTGTGAGTTGAGACGAATTCTAATGCAAGCTAATATAAATGTACATATACAACATTCAGTATATGAAAAATTTGAGACATGCTTGAACAGCCTTTTGTCCTAACTTATTGTTTTATTACCAACGATGATTTCAATTTCACCAAATGGACAAAAACAAAAGAGAAGAACAAAAAACAGGACCAATTAGTAATTCAGAAAGCTGCCTCTATATATATATATATATATATATCTCGAAAGAGTTTGGTTGTGTTGCACAATTTTTAGTAAAATTTTACCAGGTGGAGGATATCCGGTTCAACTTACATATAGAGAGGCCAGGGAGAAATGAGGTATGCTGCTTTATATTTTGTTTTATATATAATTATTGAGCTTTTCGTAAAAATAACTCCTGTGAAATATCTAATTGCTGACTTTCGTAAGAAGGACTCCTGTGAAATATTTAATTGGCGACTTTTTCTCTTTATTATTTTAATTGTCAAATTACCCCCTCTGTTATTTGATCAATAACAAACAACACCCTAATGTGAGTTTTAGTGAATTTTTGCATGTAAATTGTCTATTTTATCCTTGTATATCAACTATTAAATGTTTGATTTTGAAATTAAAGGTCCAAATAAAGAGGGTAAAAGTTATCTCTTATTTCAATTTTAATATAAAAAAATATATTTATTGAATAGAATATACATATGTTTTTTTCAAAAAAATCATTTTCTAACAATATAGCATATATTACATTCCCATACATATGTATATATGCATAATTGTATATACATATACGAATTGAAGAAGATGAAGGTAAGAAGAAAAGAAGGAAAAAATAATTAAAAGAAAGTACAAAAAAAAACCAAAAAGATAAAATACGAGATAAAAAATGAAAAGGTAAATATATTAAAATATGAATGGTATATTTGTCATCATAGTGTTGGTCAATAAGCAAGATAGTCTTTGAGTACATTGAGCAACAAGTATTTAACACAGGGGGTATTTGCCAATTAAAATATCAGAGAGGGCCGGGAAGTCGTCAACTAGACATTTTACATGGGGTACTTTTGTACAAAGCTCTATGATTATCATACATGGCATAATTAGGTCAAATACCTTTTAACGTCTGGTTCAAGTATGGAAACATTTTATGTTAGCTTAATTGGTAAAAACCTTAATGGGATCTGATTGTTCAATTAATTACAATTAGACCCCCTAAAAATTAAAAGAGGATCTAATTTTAACATTATTACTACTATAATCTATATTTTCATAAGAAATATGTTGAATTGTTCAAATTATGGAGTCATTTGAATTATGGCATGCAAACAATACGAGTATAATAATAATAATAATAATAATAAAAGCACATAATAAAAAAAAATATGACAAATATAATATCATAATAACATTTGTTATGCTTCTTTTTACTCATTTATTTAGTCTTTTATTAATAAATATCTCTCTTATCTATGAAGCATATTTTCTTTCAAAATATATAGCTTTCTAAATAAAATACATTAGCATATGTATATGTATTTCGTAGTATACATTACAATGAATAATAACATGAGAATTGAAATGTGAAGTCATGAATGACTAAGTCATTAATATAATTACTTAAAAAGAAAATAGAAAAAAATTCATTAATATAATTTTCTCTGTAAATAAAATACATTAATTAATGCATATATTTTTTAAATTTTTGAGTGATTGATTGTTTAATTTGGCATTGCCCCATTTGTTGTTTAATCAAAATAAACAACTCCACCTATAAAGATCCGTCGAATTTTTCTCTGCGGGAGAGACAAAAAAAAATAAAAAATAAAAAATCCTCTTAACTGTTATTACTCCTTTGTCTGTGTAGCAGTGGAGGAGACGTCGCCGTTGTAATAGTGATTATCGCCTTTACTGTGCTTTTATGGTCAGTCTGTCTGATTAACTCATGTAACCGCCGCAACGACGCGGCCCCACAAACAGGCACGTCCTCTGCTCAGAGAGATGGGGTCGATTTGGCCGAACCGGCTGCACAGGTTGCTGAAGTTGCGGTTGAAATGCATGGCTGCTGTTGCGGCGGCGGCTGTGGCGGTGATGGCGGCGATGGTGGTGGGTGCGGTGGTTGTGGTGGAGATTAAGATTCATAGGCTCAATATTTTTTCGGTTCGAACATAAACATAGAGTAGTATTAATGTGTCAATTTAATCTTCCATTGATTTTAACAATGGAGTTTGTGTAAATTAAGGTTCCTCTTGTAACAAAAGGCAACAAACTTAAATTATTGTTGGGTTAATCATCTTTAATTGGGGTTAATTTAATCTATTTGCATCCATTTTCCGGTTGCAGTAAGAGTTGGATTCTTTGTTTTAATTTATTCAAGTGACGTGTTTATAATTTTGACAATCGTCTCTCAAGATATAACATCCACTTTTTAGAGATGTAGAAGTACAAAGTACTGGAAATAACAAGCTTCAAAATGTATTGAAATCTCTGTGTCACGATGTTGAATAATAATTTATACTTTTTTGGTTTTTTTTTTTTTCTCGGTTATAGTGTTGCCATGTTACTACAATGGGTGTGAATAAACTTTTAAAAGTTTACAAATCAGCAATTTTCGTAATACCCAGAGTACCAAAATTCGTGTAGTTATAAAGTGTGTATATCATATGCTAATCATTCTTAAATTAAAAAAAAAAACCCTCAGTGCTGTTTTCCATCCAGAATATTGCATTATATATATATATATATACACACACACACAAATCTTGAAGATACTCTCTGTCTGCCAACAATGCGCGATCATAAACAGGATCTGGCTTCCTAAAATTTAATTGTTAAGCTCTGGATGCTCTTCATTTATAGCTGCTTCTACTCATCATAATATTTTTTAATGGGATCTTGTACTATAACACAATCCATAATGGTTTAAAGTGATGAATCTTAATTTTCTTTCCCTAATTATTTGAATTTGTAGGCCTAGAAAATTAGGTCAGGTTTTGATTGCACGACCTAATTCATATCCCTAATCCATATTCATATCTGAGTTGGATTGTATTCTTTATCGGATTCGGACTTGGGGCTATTTTATTTCGGATTTCTCAAAAGAAGGTCGAAAAATGTCACTCAATAATTCTAAGTCATTTCCTTGCAGCATCATCAACTGAAACCTCCATGAATTTGAGGTGTGTTAATATATATTGGATAGGTCAGGATGTAATCCCCCAACGTGAGTAAGAATGTTTGTGATTGATTCCAAACAACAAGATTGTCTGTGATTTGATCAAAATATGGGATGTAGATGAGTCTAAACCAAAAAGTGTAAACTGACAAGAGAAAATGATACTATACCTTTTGAACTACAGGCCGTTTTGCACTTTACAATCTAAAAACAAAGTTTCAATTTACTCCACAAAATTGATGAAATTTTGTATGCGGTGAGCTGAGTGCATTCTTCAATTGAAAATTCCACCAGAATTCCGTCATGTGCGACACACCGGATGCACATGTGCATCTTAGATGGTAGTGTGCAAATCCTCAAATAATTTGAACCACAAAGTGTTATTAGGATCACAATTCTGCCCCCATGATGCACAAGTGCGTTGCATGTGATAGAATAGAGAGCACCATACAAATTTCCTCAAAGATTGGATGGTAAAATAAAAATTTTTTGTTCAAGTGATCAAGTGTAGAACGATCCACAATTTGAATGGTGATATGGATAGTGTCATTTTCTCAAATCGACATATATCATGAGTACGTATCGATGTACCTATTACAAATTCATATGTGATTGAATGAAATTTCCAACTATTGGAAACAACTCGGCAACAATCAACACAGCCTCTTGAATATAATACCCGTGGCAATGATCAGCATCGTGTAGGGTCATCCAGCAACAAAAAAAAAATAAAAAAAATAAAAAATAAAAAACGATGCTTTTACTTTAAAATTTCAACCAACAAATTGGAAGATTCGATAATCATCCAAGAATCCAGTTCCAAAAGTGTTTATGCACATGGATGTGGGGATAACTAGGTAATAGCTGTCCACATGGCCATTCCTTCAACTTCAAAGCTACAGCAGTAATATGAGAACTTAATTATACTCTATAAATCATCCTTATAAACAGAGCACTTTCCTTGTGGCATAGATATTGTACCAATTTTCTCTTCTTTAATCCCTCTGTATATTGCAAACTATCTCTCTGATCATTAAGTTAAATCCATTCTTGCAATATGGCCGCAACCACAGTAACTGAAAATTACTCATTTAATACGGGTCTTGATCAAGCTCTAAACGACATTGAGTTCTCAAATATTGACGTTTCATTTATCATGTCTTTAGTCGTAGACTCACAAGTAGAGGATGACGAAAGGTTGAGAAGTGTGATTCAGTCTCTTGAAGCAGAAATTCTAAACCAAAATTCATTTTTGGAAACAAATTCAGAAGAAAAATATCAATTTTCCGAGGTAGAGCAAATGGAAAGTTGCTGCACATCACCTGATCATGATCATGATCATGATTTCTACTTCAAAGGGATTGACATGGAGATGCCTTATTATTACTCTTCTGCAGATGAGATGTCGAGTTATTTTAGTTGTCCTTTCGAAGACAATGTAGAAAATATGGCGGAATTTGGAGGATTGAGGGATTATTCGCAAGTTTGTTATGGGATGGTCATGGAAGATGATGAATATAGTGGTTTATGGCAATAAAACTTATATTGTGAATTTATTTTTTTGATGATCATCTAAGGTCATATTGATCTGTGTATTTTTATTGTAAAGAAACTTTTGTGTTTAAACATATTTCAACCCATAGTGCGTTAATTAGTGTTGACATTTTTAGTTAGATTTGTTAAGTTCAATTTCTTAAACAACGAAGCACCATTTTGGTCACAGCATACGGAAATAAAAATAAATGAACAAAGGATAGTTAATTACCTCAATATCCCTTGGGGTTTGCTATAATTACCAAAACATCCCATGTAGCATGGATAATTATCATTACATACCCTATGTATTGCAATTAGATCCCCCCCCCCTGCCGGAGATTGTATCCTATTATTCCTCTGGTAAGGGGTCTATT
>JACFYI010003733.1:145250-176437 GCA_014898755.1 Handroanthus guayacan
GGACCAAAATCGAAAAGTGACAAACATACAGGACGAAAAGTGTTATTAACCCATGCAAGAAATAGGCCTACATTTTTTAATTCTATACGAACATGAATGGAAGGATCACAAATATTGTTAGTTGTCCACATGTTCAAATCCCAAAACCATGCAAAAGAATATTGATCTAACAACTTTGATATCATATAATTTCATTAATCACATAAAAAATTTTAATTAATACACACGCATTCCTCTGAATAATTCATAATCATCTATATATAGTTATCTCACTCTCCCTTAAGTAACATTGTGGCATTTGTTCTTTAATCCATCTTCATAAAAAATTCTTTGGTCTTCATCTGTTTTTTATCTTAGTACTAAACAATATGGCCAATGAAAATCATTTTTCCGAAAAGATTCATTATGATGATAATTATATTGAGTTGTCACATATCGATAGTTCATTTATAATGTCATTACTCGAAGATTCTCAAGTCGATGATGTTAGAGATGACGAAAGGTTGAGAAGTGTAATTCAGTCTCTTGAAGCAGAGATTTTAAATGAGGACTCATTTTTGGAAGCAAATTCGGATGAGTACTGTTATGAGCAATTATCTGATATAGAGCAAAAGAACAGTTTTTGCACATCGGCAAATCGTCTCGATTTTGAATGGATGGATGATCAGATGGAGATGGGGAGTTATTCTGATGTTAATTTTGGAGATAATATGATGGAATTCGAAGGGATTATAAGGGATTTTGATTCTCAAATTTGTGTTGGGATGGATAGTGAGGAGGCTAATGAGATTGGTTTATGGCAAGAGGAGTGGAAAATCGTGTTTGGCTAAAAAGTTCCTTCTTATTTTGTGAGTTTATATGAGTGTGAGACTCAGTAACATGTATCTCTTGTAAATCTAACTTGTAATTTGTAAAGACATTTTATGGTAACTTTCTTTGTTTTCATGATAGCTATCCCAAATTTTAACTCTTCTTCCACATTAATTCCACAAAAAAGTATAATTTTAGACACAAAGAATTAAGTGACAATATTAATATTGTCACTAATAATATTTATGGATTAAGTGAAAATTATTTTTTTTTATGTGGGGAGGAAGAGAACTGTGGTCACCCACATACGTATAATAGTCTCCAACAAGGAAGTTGAGATCGTCCATATGATAGCTGGACCGCTAGGGTGGCGGTCTTGCAACCGGATGCCTGGATACTCGCTCATATCTATACCTAGTTCCAATGGCATAAAAAACTAGCGCCCCCACCCCCATCAAATTCTTCCCACTACAAGCCCACAACCACCATGACTTGGCGGATCTATTGCTGACATCTACCCAAAAAGTGGCGGATCTCATTCTTTTTTAATTGATTCACCATGAAAAGGTCCAATCCAATATGTAGATCCGTCACATTTGTGGTGGATTGATAGTTTCCATCCACCCCATTTTAGGCGAACTTTGGGGTAGATCCACTTCATTTGGGACGAATCTAAGAAACTTCATTGATTATTCTTAAATTCGTACAATTTCTTGACAAAAATTTTGATTTTCAGAAGTTTGAAAGACTTTTTAGAGCTTGAGAATGAGTGCGAGAGAGTAAAAACTGAATGGGGTGGTTTTTCATATAGGGATAAGGGCAAAAAAGTCCAGTATTGCGTTTAGTAAATGCTATTCTGCATTTAACATTCACTTTAGGAATTTACAAATCCAAAAAATACAGCAAAGCTGCCAGCCGAATTCAACTTTTCTATTGACCACACATTCCCTTTACAGAATTCAAAGAGTGGATAACAAAATAACAGAAAGGAGCAAATTAAGAATGCCACTGACACATCTCCATGCTTATTACCACCACACCCTATGGCCAACCCCAAAGCCTCATTTATATCATCTGCAATCAAATTTGTTCACTCCGCCGGCGGCGGTGGTGGCGCTGAAGCTTAATAATGGAGAAAGAAGGTTGAGGACACGGCTGAGTAACCAACGGTTGAGATCATCTAAACCTTCAATTTCTGCCTCACTTGGGCCACTCGATTTAACTGAGGATAACATCGTGCAGGTCTTGGAAGATGCTAGAACTGAGGCAAGTCTTATTCTGCTCCCTCAACTGTTAGATGCCGTTTTATTAAGCTTCAAATTTTTTCAAAATATTTTAATTTTTTCTTTTTTTTAGGTTAGGGAAAAAGAAAACAAAACAGAACAAAAGAGTTTATTAGCTCTCAAAACATCTTTCAAAAAATTAAATAAAATAAATAAATTCTCAAAATAAAATATTAGGATTTTATAAAGGGACAATTACCACTTCTTATGATTAAGAAATACCACTTGCATGTTGTAATTAGACCCCCTATAACAAATTGACTTAAATATTAGAAGCAGACCTCTATAAATCCAGCGATGAAGGTATTATTATGCATAAACGTAAGTTCACTTAAGCTTAGCCAAAATACCCTCTTACAGGTGACCCTCTGTAAATCTACCGACGAAGGTATTATCATGATGCTGTTTCCTTGAGCTCAAGCTCGACTCGATAAAAAGTTCAAGCTTGATAAGCTCAAGCTCAAAAAACTCGAGCTTATGTCAAGTTTTAATCGAGCTGGCTCATTAAGCTTACGAGAGCTCGACTCATCTTACACCTTGCTTAAACTTAGCCCAAACACCCTCTTGGATATTTTGCACGATGATTTAGAACTTCAAATCACTAAATCAGATATCAAGATATATTACTAATTGCTTTAAATATGGCCCTTGCAGTTGGCACAACTCTTTGACACTTCAGTTAACATAACAGGTGATTTCTCAATGCATGTTTCATATAATTAAATTCCAAGAATTCAATGTAAATTTGCCTGTAAAATGTGAAAAAACAAATAATTAAAATAAAGTGATGATGATGAACAGGAAAAGCAGAACTTGCAGAATTAGATGGGCCTTATGTAAAGATCAGACTCAGCGGCCGGTTTTGGCATAAACGTTCCACCGTTTTGGCCAGACTTGGGAATTACTTGAAGCAGAGAATCCCTGTAAGTCTGAAATTTTTGTCTAGTTTTCCTACTATTTTTCAGGGGTAATTGCCTCAGCAATCCCAGAGCTTGGCATAATTTCACGCATGAACATCTTGAAAAATTACAATAACATCCAGTGTAAAACCTAATGGAGCTTGTTAAGCATTAAAACCAGTGATAATTACCTCTAAGGTTTAGCAGCATAATTACCATCACACACCCTACGATTTGGACAATTACCATTATATTCCTTACTAATTACTATTGGTTTAGCTCACGCATAATTACATCTACACCCCCTAGGCTAACGCATAACTACAATTACACACTTTTGTCCAAAAGGTGTACTTTTAATGTTTTAGACTTTTCAAAAGGTAAAATTGTAATTATCTGTCAGCTGAATTAATATTAGGACTCCTAATTATCCAACCTCAGGGATATTTTATCATCCAACCTCAGTGTAATGATAATTATCCAACCTCAGGGATATTTTGATAATTATGCCAAATCTTAGGGGGCACTAAGGTAATAATCCCTTAAAATTACACCTATCACATAAGAAAGCCTCGGCTATAATATTACAAGTCAACCTCTCATGCACAGATTTTACTTATAATGTTGTCCGAATTCCATTAAGTTTTCCATCAACTAAATTAACAATCTTGAATGTCATTTTAATTTTTCAAACCACGAGAATATTTCTCCAATTAGATCGAACCTCCGGGGCATCAGGTACTTATCCAAATTTTTATGTATCCTCATCAATTCCAAAAGATTAGGATTCTGAGGTTTAATCAAGCATCTGGGGTTTTTCTGATTCTCAGGAAATACTGGAGGTGGACATAGAAGATGAGAAACAGTTGGATGACAGCCCAGAAAACTTTTGAAAGTGATGCTGGTTCAGGCTTCAATCTTGATTTTATCCTGTTATGATAATATTTCCGATGTATTACCCAAATTTTCCCACTTGGGTAGATGTTATTGACAGAACACAAGCCAAGTCAGATCCGAAATTATTTCAAAAAACAACTTAAACACCGCTTACGTTGTTCAGAATATTCAAATTTGGATGTTTGATACAAACCTCAAACCATTTTTCTCCGGAATTCAGTAAAAATATAGGCAGAAAATATACCTAAACGTATTCAGCATTGGCCTCCATCATTCAGCAACCAGAACAAGGTTGTGATCAAAGCCAGCAACAGCTTGCAGAACTTCGGAACCCTCCAAAGATTCAATCAACATAGGTTCAACCTCATCAGCAGAGCTACCCAATCCGAGCCTGCCATTTCTGCCGCAGCCCCAACTCCAAACCTCCCTCTTAGCCGTGACAGCTATGGAATGAACCCTCCCTCCGGAAATGGAAACTGGGACTTCACCAGCCAGACCATCAACAACAAGAGGAACATTCGCCGGACCTTCTCTACCAAGTTGAGAATTCTGGTTCCATCCCCATGTAACAATACTAGGTTCATCTTCGTCAGCTTCGGATGATATATCATTGCAAATTGCCAGAGAATGCCCTAGTCCTGATGCTACGCTGATCGGGGAGAGGCTTATATCAACTTGATGAAATCCTAAATCTTCTTTTACTCTACCTAACTGGCCGTACACATTGCTCCCTCCACTCAGAAGAGTGCCGTCACCTGAAAGTTGAATTTGAATGAGCTTAGGATCATCGCATCACATGCATATGCATAAGACATATTACCTCAACACACACGGAGGTTTGCCATCTAAAGTTTCGTATAAAACATAAATACCGTACGTGGTTGGGAAAATCACAATAGCATTGGGCGTATAATTGGCACGGGTGTTTTTGTAAATTAGTCCAAGCCTTAGGAGGTGCTGAGGTAATTATCCCTTAATGAGGGATCAGAACGCTTACTTCGTAATACTAAGGAATGGTCGAGCCCACAAGCCACATCCACAACTTCAACATCACATAGTTCTTCGATTAAAGTAGGTTCCCATATGACTGGCATGTCCTTTTCCTTCTCTATGGCTTCCAAAACCAACTTCTCCGCTGCTTCTATCATCGAACTTGAATGTTGACTCGATGATTTTACTTTACTGAAAACCGAGTCCAGTGGGGAGGCCTCAAAAGATTTACCTATTTTCCCTAATCTACCATCTGCAAAATAACCCCAGCCAAACAATTTACCATCTTTAGTCAGAGCCAGAGCATGCCCCCAACCTAGGGAAACCTGCAAGATCACACCAATGAAAGACATTAGCTCATTCAATCAGCAAAATAACTTTACAGAAGCTGTCTTACCTCCTAATATTCTATGTTAACTTAGTTAGTTACAATACACATACATTCTCAATAATTCTAAATAACTAATATATTCTACCTTAAACATGAAATGAAGACCACCTTAACTATCTCTTGTCCAAGAAGTGCTTCAACTCGAGCAGGTAAAACAGCCTCTGTGATATCTTTTCCAAGACCTAATTGCCCACGCTTGGACTTTCCCCATACCCACAAAGCACCATCATCTCCAACTGCAGCAGATACAACACCAGATGCAAATGCAGCTTGAATCCTAATTTTATCTAATCCTTCTACTTTTTGTGGTTTACCCCACGTCTCTCTAAGCCAAAATGACATTGTAATATTAAAACAGGCCAAAATGAATAGATTCAAATTATAAGATTTAGCTTGTAACGGATAAACTGAAATTTAAAGAAGAATATAGCAGCCCCTTATCGTGCGTGAAAAACAAACTTCAGCACAAAGTTAAGTATGTTTAAAGGCATCAAAGACTGCAAACTCAGACTTCGAATTTAATTTTTCGTGTCCCAATTTAAACTTGATACAATTTTTCCTATATCTCAGAGGCCCCCAATTATGCAGCTACAGCAGTCTCACAGCTTCCTCACAAGCAAAACTGATATTTTTCTCAATAGGAGAAAAGCATGTTAGTAAAATCTCATAACTATATTTGGGAGGTGCCATAAATTCTTTTCTTCACCATTTTAAGTTATGAATAAAATGAAATCAACTCAATTCATAAAGAGAGTATCAACTTTCAAAGACATTGCAGCAGCAATAGATATCAGTTCATTCAGCAAAAAGAGTAAAACCGCAGCATCAACATATCTTTCCACGTAATCTTCTCTAATTTCACCGTGCTATATGCACGAACCAAAATTTCAAATTCAGCAAATAAACATAGGGAAAAACCTAGGAGAAAGCTGGCCACGGCCAAGCTGCAATTCGGAATTACGACCCCAAGCCCAGACGTGGCCCTGAGAAGTGACGACGAGAGAATGGTAGTGGCCGGCGGCGATGCTGCAAACGTCCCGCGGCAGGCCCGGAATAGGAGTGGGTTCGTAGGCGTCCACGCCCAGACCCACTGGGGAAGCGGCCAGGCCTAGTGCACCCTGAGACTCATCGCCGAAGCTCATAACAGTCGTTTTGGCTGAAACCCATCGCCGGATCAGACCGATTAGGTGGCCCGACGGGAATATGTTCTTGTTGTTCAAGATTCGTAGCATTACGCGACTTCGGTTACTGAGGGACTGGATTGATTAGGAGCTTACAAACATCATGAAGTGTTGTAAGTTATTTCTTCTTCTTCTTTTTTTTTTTTTTTGGTTATAAAAAGAAAAATGGAAAATTTAGGGTCCTAATATGGTTTTTATAAGGTCTCGTACGAAAAGTAAAGAGTTCTCTCAGGCTGCTGACTTCAAGATCATCATTCAATTTTAATAATACTAATTACAAGATTTTATTACTATCATCATTGTATAATCTCCATCCTTGGCCTGAATATATCCAGGCCACTCAAATTCATAAAGAAGGTCCACACCACTAAAAAGAAGATATAATCAACAGCCCAATCCAAAATCAATAACTAATAAATATTTGGATCACTAATTTTGTCACTTGTTAACATCCCCCAGTCATATGGACAACATACGATCTATATTCACGACTGTTGATTACCTTTCACATGGCTTCATTTCCCATTATTCAGAATTAGCTATAAGCTTATGACATAAGGTATGATCATATAATACTGTTATACTAAGCTACCAGAGTCGGTGGCGCAGCAAGACAAAACAGGTGCCCCTAAGGTTTAAGAAAACTTATAAGTAGGGATTGCATTAGAATAAGGTCACACAATCTGAATATTCTCATATAAATAATGGGAAGCCACCTTATAATTTCCTTATAAATGTCATCAAAATTGAATCGACCCTAGGACAACAAATGCACCTTTCTGACTTTAACATTAATGACACTTATTATGATCCTCTATTCTACGAATTTTCAACTCTTTGTTCGTACAAGAAAACATATACACTTCATGTGCATAAATAAGACATATGAAACAATGCATTAAAATAAACATCATAATCACTTATGATTTAATCACTTCACATTCTAGAAAAATGATGCACTTATTACCCAAATGGGGGTCGTAAAATTAAATTTGCTAGCATTAGCATGCTAATAATGCGTTTTGGTTAAATTATAACTATTGTTCTTTCAAATTAGTAAAATTATCAATTCATTCATTTTTATTTAAAAAATTATCAACATCCCACCTCTATAAATGCACATGTACCAAATTGTTCCAATTAGGCTTTTAGACAAAACATATTAATGTTCACAAAAAATTTAAGTAAATTTTCTATTTTGCCCATAGCTCATAAATCCTTATATTTTTGTCACTGAAATATTCTTTATAAGATTATAACTTGAAGGGGTGTAAAAAATAATGTGTTTATCGTTAAATATATGAAAATGAAATTAAACACCATTGTCGTCATATACCATGTAGAACTAAAAATATAGCTATTTCTACAAGACTTTTTGGACATTTTATCACATGAAAATGGTTTTCTCAAGTAATTCTGCCAATATTTTGGGGTTCAATAGAAAAGATAGATGTCTTTAAAGTGAATGGCGAAAGAAAACAACAAAGATAATTTTAGAGACGACAATAAATTCAAGAAAGTTGTTCAATTATTACTTCGAGCATAGTTTCTCTCAGTGTACCAATGACGCTGAAGAAATACAGCAACTATTTTGCATTTTTTATAGGGGAAAAATACAACGTACCCCCTTGTATTATGGCGAAAGGGAAGATTACCCCTTTGTAGTTTTTAATTGCAACATAATCCCCCTATATTTGGAATAACTAGGTCATAAGACCCTTATTGCTAGGTTATAGGGGGGTATTTTTGAACTACAGAATTTGTTTAACATTAATATAGGGGTATATCTTACAATTAGAAAAAAATAGGGGCTAATATTCCCTTTTGCAATAATACAGGGGGGTAAAATGTATTTAACTCTTTTTTATAGAGTAAATTTCACTTTGCCCCCCCAACCTATAAGGTGTATTGCACTTTGCTCCTTGACCTTTTTGTTTTTACACTTTACCCCCCAATCGTTGAAAAATGTGCACTTTATCCCATTTTTACAAAAACCGGCAACATATTCGTAGAATATTCTATTTTGTTGTCTGTCTTGCGTGCAGCATGTGATTAAAGGGGCATTTATGTCATTTCCAGCTCAATTTTTCTTCTTCTTCCTTCAAACTTCAACTGTATCACCTCCTTCATTTTTCAAAATTTCTAGGTACAAATTCTCCCCAATCCTTAAACCAACCTCAAAATTGAAATTATATTCATGCTCCTCTTATCAAGGGGAACAAACCTACACCCACCATAAATGAAATGAAAGACGGTGACGGAGGATAGTGAACCCTATTTTTTCCCTAATTGTTTTTCTAATTCCTTAATTTTTCAACTGATAATGGATTGCAACAGAGGAAAAAAAAAGAAAGCAAAGAAATCAGGGAAAGAAATAGAAAAAGAAAAAAAACGAAGAAGAAGGCTGCAATGTGAATTTGCAGCCGTGGAAAAGATAAAGAATAAGAGAAAGAAAAAGAAAAAGGAAAAAAAAATGAAGAAGAAGGCTAAATAGTGCTTTTTTCTCTAAAATTACCCAAAAAAAACCCTTATTTATATTTTAAAGAACAAAACTACCCTTCAAAATCAAACTTTGGTGATGGCAAATCGAAATATTTGGAAATATTCCGCTAGTTTTTGTAAAAATGGATAAAGTGTATATTTTTCAATAGTTGAGGTGTAAAGTGTAAAAACGAAAAGATTATAAAGCAAAGTGTAAAACACCCTATAGGTTGGGGGGCAAAATGTAATTTACTCTTTTTTATATAAAATTTAGTGCTAGTAGTATTGTCTATGGTGTTGTAGGATTGAAGTATATAGAAAGGAAATGTGCTTTTGATTGTACTATGAAAAATCAATTGGAAATAAATGTTGGAAAAATGAAAATTGTTCTACTATGGCCCCTAATCCGGGATTAGAACAAACTATTTTCAGTAAATCTAATGATACCAACATTTTATACTATACCAACTTGTATTATTGTTCCAAAATTGTTGCATTTAACACAGTATACCTAGCAATGTAATATTATTTTCATTTAATTTAATTTCCATTTCATAATAGCAACCCAAGTAATCTTTTTATCCATATAATTAGCATAGTATTGAATTAAACATTATCACATGATCATTAGCCTTCCTACAAACTCTATTACAAAATATTTATTAATAACATTTATCACCCTTTTATTTATTAAAATGTATATTTACCCCCTTTTTACCAAATAAAAAAAAAAAGAAAGAAAGCCTTTCAGTATGAAAATATCACAGATACAACTCTTCGTAAATATAAGTATTATTAAAACATCAAGGCAAATAATCATTTAATGAATTAATAATTTAATTACTTAAAAAATTAAGTTGAGAGTAAAATAGGTCAGTTTACTATATCTGTTAGGGCCTTCCAACATATCAAATTCAATAATAAACAAAGAAAACTTTTTTAAATAAAACCATCATATGATAGAAAAATAACTCCATACTATAAGAATCAAACTCATATTTCTAAGGTTATGATATCTCTATTTTGCCATTAATACAAGACCTCATCAACATAATCTCACTACGTTGAACGGGTCCAGGAACATCTAAGCCAACGTGGTAATGATGTATCTAAGATTTTATTTAGGGGAAAGCCAATAATATCTATTATCCAAGACCACATGCCACTTGTGCCACTTCTATTTGACAACAAGATCCCAACTCTATCTGCTTACTTAGCTTCTCTTGTTATCCACCACAATTTCAATGCCATGAGTCCTGAATCAGCCCCACACAAATCCTGGTGGCCTTCTTTGGCCCTTATTTTGCAGCCACTTATGCTTATTCTTAGGTGCCAGAAGCTCTTCTTCTTCCACAGTTGCAAAAGCAATAGCTTATAGAAAAATGGCAACACATGCATTGGTTTCCTCATCGTCCATCTGCTCTTCAGCAGACGCTGCCAGACAGATTTTTGCAGGAAGATCTTCACAATCTTCAAGGAAGGTTTCCTTTGTTGTAAAAGCTTCCTCTACTCCCCCTGTGAAGGTAAGTTCAAGAATTTATGTAGACCAATGAGATTCATGTTTGTCTTTGACAAAAATTGAAAATGGAGGCTTAATAGCCTTTGTGATTTTGTTATTTGCAGCAAGGAGCTGACAGGCCTCTCTGGTTTGCATCCAAACAGAGCCTTTCCTACTTGGATGGCAGGTAGTTAGTTGTCTCCTGCCCCTTTTTTGTTCTTTTTTGGGGGAGAACCGATGATCGGAAAGATGACGAGCAACGCCGCAACCGCTCTTGGGCGTGACCATAAGAGCTCAAATTTTTTTAGGCATTACCATAGGAGTTCAATTTTTCTGGCATGAACATAGAAATTCAACTTTCTTTGAGCATGACATATGGCATGCTATAGAATATCATGTGTTTCTACGTCAAAAAATTGTTTATTGAGTGTTCCATAGCTATTGTTGAAGGGCATGGTCATTGTGAAAGTCCCACCAAAGTGCTAAATGACAGTAGTGATCAGTTCACATACCATTAATATAGCGAGCCCAAATCTATGACCTATGTATAAGATGCTTAGGGTCGAATCTAGTATATTATAATTTATAATGTGACACATATATTTAAGTCATGACAAGAAGTGGGACAATATTTTAAATCTCATTCATTTTGCACATAAAAATGCAAGAGTTGCATGCAATCTTGCTACATTACAACACTCTACACAAACCTAAACAAACCTCCATCTTTCTCAGCCTCCCTGGCGACTACGGCTTCGACCCACTCGGTCTCTCTGACCCGGAAGGCCCCGGAGGATTCATCGAGCCAAGATGGCTAGCCTACGGCGAAGTCATCAACGGCCGGTACGCCATGTTAGGAGCTGTCGGAGCCATAGCACCCGAAATCCTCGGAAAAGCAGGCTTAATCCCCCAGGAAACCGCTCTCCCATGGTTCAAAACCGGAGTCATTCCCCCAGCTGGAACATACGACTACTGGGCCGATCCCTACACGCTCTTCGTCTTCGAAATGGCACTCATGGGCTTTGCTGAGCATCGGAGATTCCAAGACTGGGCCAATCCAGGCTCCATGGGAAAGCAGTACTTCTTAGGGTTGGAGAAGGGCTTGGGAGGTTCGGGCGACCCGGCCTACCCAGGTGGCCCGTTTTTCAACCCGCTGGGATTTGGAAAAGATGAGAAGTCCATGAAGGATTTGAAGCTGAAGGAGGTGAAGAATGGGAGATTGGCCATGTTGGCTATAGTAGGGTACTTTGTACAGGGATGGGTTACTGGAGTCGGTCCATATCAGAACTTGCTGGACCATTTGGCTGATCCTATCCACAACAATTTGTTGACTAGTTTGAAGTTTCATTAGAGTTGGAGGAAATATTAATGTGCATCTCTCTTGTTCTTGTGGTTTAAATTTGTGAAATCCATCATCTGTAATCTGTAATGGGATGTATAATGTTGAGGACTTTGATCAGATGTTGAATTCCAAAAAAGTAAAGAGTATACATAGTATGCATGACATTTTAGCTTCACTGAAGCATGATAAATTTGGGTTCATGCTAACACAATCCACTATGTATCCTTCCTTCTCACAACATTGTTCATCTCCTATTCTATGATACAAATAATCATGTGTTTTACATAAAAAGGGGACAATTATCTCAATACCCCTTGAAAGTCAAGAATAATTATCAAAACAATCCATGAGGTTTGGAAATTACCAATACGTTCACTTTTGTCAATTCAATTAACGAATAATTATAATTACATTCCTTGAAAATCCTGAAACATTACGGTTTCATTTACTTTGATGGATGGGATAAATGAATGATAGATAAAATGAGATATTAAATGTGAGATGGGATTATTTTGTAATATTAATCATGTGTTTACTTTGCTAGTTTATATGAATGATATAAATTATACCATGTTTATATTGATTGATAAAATGAGAATGATAGAAGCTAATTTTCTTATATACCCCTTCTAATATTAATAAAATAATTAAGAGAGAGAGAGAAGAAGAAGAAGAAGAAGAAGAAGAAAAAGAAGTTAATCTCCATCTTCTCTCTTTGTGTCCCCCTTTTTTCGGGAGTTGAAAACCTATTATCGTATTCGATTCTTTTCCTCCCAAAATCAAAACCCACTTCCAATTGTTGATCTACAATCAAAAATTTTTCTTTTTTTTCCAATATATCTTACCCTACCCCTTCTTGCCACCGCCAATCTTCTTCTTCTTTGAAACCTTGCTATTACATTTGATTCTTTTCATCCCAAAACCAAAACCCATTTCGAATTTGTGAACTAAAATTAAATATATATACATATATATTTTATATCCTACCCCACCCCTTATTCTTCCTGCACTAAATCTGTTTTCATGAATATTAAGCTAACAGAAGCCCAACTATTGTGAACCCTTCATGTTTCCAAGCAATTCTTTATCTTGTTATTTATATTTGATGCTGTAATTCAATGGTTTTGTAGTCAACTTCCATTACCTCGCCTACTGAAAACAGATGATTTTGTTCTCCTCTTTCAAAGTGTTGTTCTTTGTCTTCGATTAGAAAAATGCAAGTGAGTTCTTGTTTCTCTGAACTTGAAGTCTGCGGTTAGAAGTGCAAGAGAACTCTCGTGCATCATTTATGATAGGAAGGGCAGTTTAGACAACTCCTACGCCTACAAATTTTCGGCTGGAATGGATTGGAATAATCACAGCCCCAAGGGCTTGATTATTTATCAAGAAAATTTCAAATTTTGTACCAAGCCATACCATTTTCATGGGCCTAGTACAAATCTTAATCAATCAAAAGAAACAAGTGATTAGCCCATATTAATTAATCAATCCAGCCCAATCATATGAAGTAAACATGCCCTACAAGTAGATCACATGTATGAGTATAATTGTAATTATGCATAAATTCAAAAGATGTAATTGTAATTAGGAGAATTTGTGGGAGCAACTAAAATTCAAAAATTGGAATGCCAACCCTTTAGCAATGGTTGCCCCCTCTATTTAAGTAGAGCCTTTTTTTGCCCCAAGAATATCCCGCCTATACATACATGGTGTACCTATGCATTAGCTTCATCTAGTTAAGTTTGCTACCTATAGATATACATATGTATATGAGTCATGTCATACTGAACTAGGGGTAGAGCTTATGGGATGTTTTAGTAATTATACTAAACTTAGAGACGTAGTTGATCCCTGAAAAATAAAAAATAAAAATAAAAAAATAATAATAAATTTGTCAAATATGTCATAAATGAAATCACAGATGAAGCACATTTTAGAATAAATAACTCAATCTGAGTTAATCATGTAGCACAAGTAGTTGATGTGGCATCAAGAAAGCCCTTGAAAACCATTTTGGACCTAAGCTACAAACAACCAAGTATAGATTTTATCTTTGCTGTATGATTCTTCAATATGTAGAAAGAAGAACAATCTTCACTTAATTACTTTAACAATTTCATTAGTTGGTTATTAAGCTTCTGGTACCTGTTATCATTCACTATTTCTGTGGCCATCAATATGAAGCATTGGTATAAACTCTCTTCTGATGAATCTCTTTTCTCTTGGTAAAATAAAATCATGAAACAGGCTTATGCCATTGGCAAGCACAAATCAGTTAAAATACCTGCTTGTAAATAACATTCATGGACCAATTCAGATATGTTAAGGAAATTATGGACTTTATTACAAGACAACCAAACAGAGAGCATGGTAAATCAACTCTATGAATAGAGAACAAACACAAACACAGTTGTCTTCATCCATATTCATCCACTTTCTACCATAAATAGGATCCATAGAAAATACAAGAAAGACGAGCAAATGAAAACCAATAAGTCGATTTTCAACACCCAACTCACAAAGATATATCGTAATTCCCATTCATAAAATCCCATCTTCAGTTCCCTTTTCCTTGCTGAATTTGCTGAAGAAGAGCTGCTGCAAGCTGCAATGTTGCCTGCAAACGTTTCTGTGGATCAGCCTCAGGATCATCTTCTCCCCCGTTTTGAAACTGCTGGTTCATCTGAGCAGCAGCCTGAACCTCTCTTTGAGATGCAATGACATTTGGGGACTGTTGCTGCAATTGTTGCACTTGACCAAACTGCGATTGTGGGAACTCAGACGAAACCTGTTCATTTGGTAATCCATAATTTTGCGACATGTTATAAGAATAGCCGGGCTGGTTGATGTTTGCCAATGGTTTATACTCTCCGGTACTTGATGTACCACCCAATTGCCCTTGTTGTCCAAGAAGAGATGATGCCAGCTGAGCTAGTTGTTCGGCTGGGAGACCTGCAATAGACGTCGATGAAGGAATAGGAGGTTTTTCTTGAACGGGGAACTTGCCATTTCCACTGAAAGGGATACCTGAGTTATCAGGTGTATAATTGCCAAGAGTTGCATCCTGCATTGGTCTAGCTGTTCCCGAGTAAGGGTGATTCACGGGACCAACAGACAAATTGGAAGCCTTTGATGTGAAATTTTGGACAACGGAATTTGAGTTCTGCAAATCATGCGGACCCCAGTTTGGTCCGGGTGCTGCCTTCCGAACATAATCCGGGCCTTGTTGCTGAGCAGCTGAAGATAAATTCCCAGGAAACGGTGCGACAGTGGTTCCAGGTTTTTCATAGTTAGTAAAAGGTGGAGTTGGCAGGTAGGGTCCGGAAGGCGAGATTGGCTTCTGGTACGGTAAGTCACTCTGGAAAGATGTGAACGTAGTTTCTCTGCTTTCATCTTGAGGTAGCGATCCATAGCTAGAACCAGGAGGATCTAACCTCAAGACAACACCAGAAATGCTCAGTTTCCCGGGTACTTTCAGAACTTTTTCAGAGAATTCTGAAGGAGGCACAAGAAATAAGGTGGTCCTCTCGTCCAATTTGGCGACTGCTGCACGCTGTCTCTCCTCAAGATAACTCATGAAATCATTGTAATATGAAATGTCTGGATCATTTGCAGGAACAAAAAAGACAACCCAAGCACTAGCCGCCTGATAGTAATGCTTGGCCAGCATTTCTAAACTAGTCCTTGCTGTGCAGTCTAGATATTCAGGTCTGCAGCAGTGAAAATAATTTCATGAGTTACATGGTAGCAGCAGGACAAAAAGGCAATACTACGTTATATCGGCGTACAGAAGAATCTGACAGGACACTTAATTTAGACCACATAAGCATTTTCATTTGCAAAAATTTTTCTACATTGGCCATGTTCTCCTAAATTTTCATTAAGTTTACCTTTATCCAAAAGGAGAAAATGAAAGGAAAAAAGCAAAAAATCATAGTAGTAAGAAATTTCATTTATCAATCTTTCCAGCATTGTGCAATTCACTCCATGAAAATCCTCGCATGAATGAAGCATTTCATGAGCTCGCTTGACAGAGAGTCAGAGACCATGGAAAAGAGAAAGTAAAAAAAGTTATGGCAACAATTCATGTCTCATAACGCCTCGGAGAAAGCAAGACACACGCGAGCCTGGAAACCTGCTTTTAGAAGGGTTACGATAACAGTACTACTTACAGGACCATTTCAGGTGGTTTTCCAACAGGAAAGCAGCGAGCACGACAAACGGAAGTTCCCCCCTTTGCTATCATTCCCTCCCATCTCCACACTTCTTTTGAAGATGATTCACGTAAATCAGGGGTCGATCTTCTCCGATCAGGCGGAGGCATTGGAACTGAACCAACCTGAAAATCGTCATGTGATGCATTCCAGTGATCACCCCTTTCCCCAAATGGTTGGGTGGTGTTCATTAAACAATCAGGAATTGGTCTATATCCTGAAAGTCTGGAATCATAGTCCTTATCAAGGACCGCAGGTTGAGGAATGTCACGAGGGAGTACACGTTTTGCTTTCTCCAAATCAGAGAATGGATATTCTGGCAGCTCATTATCAGGAGGATATGCATTAGTCTTCAGTTTTTTAGTCCCATGCAAGAGTGAGACATCTTCAGGCAAATCCCATGGGTCGTCATAGATTGGACCTTGTCGAGGAAAATTCGGAGGGGAGAATTCACGAATATGAGCACCTATGTTCCTTGGAGGAGTATCTGGATGATCATAGATATTTCCTGGTAATCCTAGCTCAGACTCATGCCTTGGGAACCTTCTTTGTTCATGGGCATCACTTTCACCAGGCCATCTACTAGTTTTCCTAGATAAATCCATCACATTAGGTTCACGATGATCCAGATTTGAGATTAAAGGAGGAGATCTTGAGCTGGGATCTCCAGACATACTGCCAAAATTCCTATCAGATCGTAAGCGTTCAAAAGATCCAGCGCGTCCATATGGTGGGGATGGAGGAGGATTTATTGGATTCCTCTCTCTACTGGATGGCCCCGAATCATTCTTCGCGAAACAGATATGTACACGAGGATTTCCAAATAACTTCCCATGCAAGGTTTCTTTTGCCTTGCAGGCTGCCATCACGTTTCTAAAACGGATAAAGGCGTAAGTACGACCAGGAAATGCAGTTATCTTCTCAATTTCTCCAAATGGTGAAAAGGCCTTCCTCAAAATGAATTCATCCACTTTCAACTGGGCAGGAAATCCAATCCATAAGACCTCACTGGGTTCTCCGTCTTTGTCATTCACTTTGGACTTGTTTAAATGTGATAGCTCAGGACTAGAGTGACGTGCTCTGGAGTCCCTCTGGGAAAATGGAGACCCTCTTGCCCTTGAATATGGTTCATCCCGTCGTTCAGAGTAGGCTGCATCACGTGATGGCATTGATGATTTTTCCTGCGAAATGTGACTGCATTAAGATTGTAACTGCAGAAAGGTTACATATTGGCTCGAAACGAAAGGCAATGTATTGTTTGCAAACCACATCAATGCTTCTTCCAAATCCACATATCTATACAGTTATGAGTTGGTTAAGGTGCAGCGGCATTAGGAGCCTTCTACCTCTGACAACGTGGGCAGGCTCGCCCCAACTTTGGTTCAGTAACACAGTCACACATACACACACACATGTTTCTATTCTCGATAAGCAATAGATACTAGCCTCAATGTCAATCTCTAATGATTCCTCTCAACCAACCCATATCAGCATTTATGTCCAAAATTAAGTTATCAAACATGCTTTAGATCTTAATCTCATTATCGTTGGAGCAATACTTAGATCATTAAAGTTTTCATTTTCCTTTTTAGCACGTTGTCAGAGTATCTTCCTGTGAGATAAGCAATAGATACTAGCCTCAATGTCAATCTCTAATGATTCCTCTCAACTAACTCATAGCAGAATTTATGTCCAAAATTAAGTTATCAAAGAGGCTTTACAGTCAAAGAACTCACAGAAAGATACTCTGACAACGTGCTAAAAGGGAAAATGAAACCTTTCATGATCTAACTATTGCTCCAACGATAATGAGATTAAAATCTAAAGCAGAAATCAGTCTCAGGCCCACAAACTGGCCATAAATTCGTAATAGCTCAACTCCTCTCGCTGAAACAGAAAAGAAGGCAACAAAGTGAAACCTTTTGAAACGCGAACTGAAAGGAAAATTCCCTTCACATGTTTGAAAACAGACTTTTGCATAGTTTGGCTCTAACACCAACATTTTAGCTTTAACCAATAGGTTCCAAAATGGGATTCACAAACACAAGAAAACCCAATGTATATTCATAGCTGAAATGGCTCACAGCATGTTTAGATGCAAAAGCTAGAACAAAGATCAGATTCCTCAAAGGCAAAAAGGGGATAATCGCTTGAAAAGAATTATAGAAGATAAAATCTATTTGCTCAAATACCAACAAACAAATATCCGATTCATTAAAGGGAAAAAGGGGGATACTCTATGCTTGAAAAGAATTATAGAAGGTAAAACCTATTCGCTCAAATACCAACAACTATGTAATATAGCATCCACTTCTCATAGTCAAAATGGGCAGTGACTTTGGCTTTTTATGATACTTCCGACATACATTCTTGTTTCTTTGGTTGCTAGGATCATAAATAGAGCAGTGATATACCCCTTGTAGATTCAGAACTTTCAGCAAACCAAACTACTACATTGGGACTCTCAAAATCAGAAGAAAATGATGTAGCAAAACAAATAAATGTAGACATAAAATGTCAAAGGAAAATCCAAATCAGATAGAGAAATATAACACATTTTTCAACAGAGTTCACTTAACCAATGCAATTCCATGAGTGGTATACTATCTGCAGTACATTTTGGTAAGAAGACCATATTTTAATTAATTAAGTCACCATTTTAATAGATATCAAGACCATCCGGAAAAATATGGCTAATACAATACACAGTGAGAGCACATTCTTCACACAATAAATAACCTATCTGCCAAAAGCTGAACAATGCCACAAAAGGCAATTTTGTTGGGCAAAGGTCTCCTTTATTCAACATCTGAGAGACTGCTAGGTAGAAACAAAACATAATTAGAGGGAAGATAATCAATGGTCCTCAAAGAGAACTTCTCTATCTGCTAAGGTCAATCAGATCAGTCATGACATAAATACAAGAACAACTTTGATTGAAATGGTAAACTATTAATCCAACCTAGAAACAATAACCAAATCAAAATTGACTATGGTTATCACTTGTGTATGATCGGAGACAATTCTACAGTGTGGAAAAATGCAAATTATCATTATGCTGAAATAAATATCGAATTGTGGTCCTCATGAAGATGAAACAGCACATAGCCAATATTTTCTGAAGTTCAGAGTGAACCAGGAACTACATACTAAGGACAGATAAAACCAAATAATAGAGCAAAGCAGACATTTAATTGAACATTTCTACAATCCGGATCATCTCAAACCTGTGGATTGCAACATACACAAAAAAGAATTAAATCGGAATCCTAATGAATTTCACTCCAAAAGACCCATCAAAAATTAATTGCTTCGATATCAATTAAAAGCACATAGATCCTTCTGCGGTCTAAAGTAAAAGAGAACCAGCATCTAAGTGCTAGAATGGAAAAGATAATGAATATCAATCAGAAGCAATATATTTCCACAACAGTTCTTTTTGCACAACATCAAAATGGAATCATGAGGAAGTAAATATGAATAGACACGGCATGTCTTGTATGGTGGTCTGCGGATAATTGAAGATAACTGGGGCCTTAAAATCAACTGATGCTACTACACAGTACAAAAGGCTATTGAACTTTGTCGCGTGGGATGGATTTGCTGGGGAACAGACTTTCAACTTTTTGTTCAAACTTGTTCCCTCTCTTAGATTTATTGATTTTGGATAAGCCGGCTGCAATTTGACAGCCAAAACTTAGTACAGAACTACAAGCATCAAAAGGTATGACATCAAATGCTTCAGGAGTCCAAGAAAACACTCTATAACCAACAACTAGCAAAATTTTGTGAGTCAAAGATTTGCTGGAACAAGTTGATGTAAATTCATCATCAGTATTAAAATTTTTGGGCCGAAGAATCAGACACATCTAACATCCATCGTTTGAACTTGATGCTTGCATGATGATATACAAAATAAACTGGCTGCACATGCTCTCTCATAAGATCATAGAGATCCTAGGTACGCTTGCAAAGGTATAATTGCGGAGCACTTTCCAAAACATTTTCATCACTCTCTTTCAGCTGCTGGTATCAAGATTTTCAAATTGAATTGATTCACAGCAGCAATTATATGAATTAAAAAGAACAAGTCCAGCAGAGTAATCAATTTCACCAGTTCTACTATGTGTCAAGGTTAATGTCATGCAAAGGTTTTAAAGGATGCTTGATTTATGAGTGCTAAGCAAAGATTAAAAAATGATCTTTAGAAATTTCAAATGTCAACGAAAACACATTCTGAAACATGAGGCAAGTGGGAAAATACTTAATCCAAAATGAGAAGTCATTCATATAAGATTGTGCATGGACTTTTGTGCTTCTTGTAGTGAGTTTTTGCCATACAGACAGACCACTTTGGTGCTGCCCAATTTCAGAAAAAGATGGATGCTAATTAGCTTCTTGTGATCACATAATGAAGTCAATTCATAATTTGCTTAAAGATTTGCAACTTCAAAATCAGAATCCCGAGATCAACATCTCTAGCTGGACAACGAGTGTGTTTCGGAAGCTGCAGAATATGATGAATAGCAGCCAGTACATCTAGACAAGTCAAGGATGTATCCATCAACCAATAGGCTGTAGCCTCAACTGGAGTGCAAACACACCTGAACTCCCATACTCCACCAACCAGGGAAGGTATATTTGCCCTGTTCTCTACAGACACTCCCAGTTTGAAATTTTAAGATGGTGAGATAATTTGACCGTGACAGAACTGCTTCCTAAATGCCACGGGAGGATAGCAATTTGCACACAGAATCCTGCTTACTTATTCAACGGCTAAAAGAATCACTATTCCACATGCAGACCAGTTGGAGGAAGTGATAATAAAGGTTTCATTGACCTCTTATTAGAAACAAATGAGTTCAGGAAAATGAATCACAGATGGCCTTACGAAAGATGTAATTCAAGAATGTAAGCCACATGACGTTCTGTCTACATTTGTTTGCTTTTGTAAAACATGAGCTGCTGTTCATTTTCATTCTTTTTGTTGGAGTAAGGAAAGTTGGGTTGGCTATGTCTAATATGAGAGTGCGTAGGTTGCAAAAATACTGAATTCCTTTAACACAGCAATTATCTCTGAAGTCTTGTCAGACGTTGCACCTCTTATAACAATGATCTGCATCAAGTTGAGACCAATCTTATGAGTTTTTTATATTTTTTCCTTCTTTTGTTTTTCATTGGAATTTCGTGGTGAGACAAAGAACATCTTGCTGCATAGCTTAGATTTTACCAGAGCCAAACTCTATTTATGGAACATATTGCATCATTTACCTTGCTACATGGGACCACACTGGATAAAATTTCCTCCAAACAAACTGTTGCCTTAAAAGACACGATACCATGTGAGAGGAAAAGATGACTAATTGTTGATTAAACATAATGTTCCTATTAAAGAAGAGTAGCATACTATGTACTGAAGAGGTAATCTGCTTCAGGAGAGTCTTTCATCGCAGATTTGCAGACTGATCACTTAAGATGTATCTTAATTATTTTCACTTACAGGAGGCAGGTGATCTTATGATTCAGATGAACTTAATACTGCCTGACTGGCCACAAGCTATGAAAAAATACATGCCTCAGTTAAATATATTGGGATTTGTCAACAGAGGGAATGTATATAATGATAAATTTATGTGCTCGGCATGGATGGCAATAAAACTGCATATAAGAATATGGATCCACATATAGCTATCATCATTAGGTTGTCAAATTAAAGAAGCAACAGACAGGAACACTCCATTTAGTAAATTTGGGTGTGGTTGCTATGTTGACAGTACCATATTGACCTTGTGTTGGATAGGAGCATTGTCCTGCTTGACGTAAAAAGGAAAGATTAAAGAAGCCAATCAAGTTATTGTAGATAAGATTTAGCATTTCGTTCTAGAATTTCCATGGTGTGCTCATTTTAACATTAGTCCCCCCACTAACGTGCAAGTTGTCGTTCTCCTGAAACCATCAGCTACATTTCTTCTGATTTGGGTGAAAGAATCCACAAACAAAATTCATTTATGCTGTTTCCAAACTCATTTAAGCTTAGCCTAATTAGGTGCATCTGGAGACTGGTCTCAAGATATCGCCTATAGAGGCGCTTGCTGCAAAAAGCCAACCCTATTGGTACGTTAATTTCCGGACTACATAAAAAGTTGAAGAGTCTGGCAGCATTGGCTTTTGGATGAACATATTAACAAGTAACTCCATCCTGCAATTCTCTTATGGATGATGGAATTGCTTTTTCCATCAACATCATGCACACCTTTTTCATGACAAATAATTAATTTTCTTTTCCATAATGGTGTTTCGCATTAGAAAATTCATTGCTTCCCGACATTTAGTGCAATGGAGAGTGCGATCCACAAGTCATATAATTGCGGTGAATTAGGGTACCTTCTCTGCAACTTTTTTGGGTGCTAAACTTGTTTTCTCTTATTATAGCATCTCTGTGGGGCAGATTTGTAACTGGTAGAAATGAAGCATGATTCGTCGAACGTTTTGAAAAGTTCTCATGTTCTGATAGCATGATCCGTAATTTATAAAACAGAGGTGTGACTTTAGCACCACCAAGGAATTGCTGTAAAACGTTCTAGCATGATGAATTTAAAATTTTGTTCAAGAAGCAATCGTTGATTGGAAATGCAGGTAGAGGAACCAAAATGAGGATCAGCAATTTTTTCGTTAAAGAGGGCAACTATAGAAGTATATTTGTCCTCTCTTTTCCCCTTTCAGAATGTCTAACCAGAGAACACAGTTCATTAGTTTGAATGTTAGTTGATATATGAAGGAAGAGATGAGTTTAGTGATGCAAGGTATTCACTCTTCCTCTCTGTGTGAGTTACTGATATTCTGTATCATAAAGCACTAACTTGAACGGCCAAAGATTCCATAGAACTGGCAAGAAAGTGTATACATATACATAAAGGACGTCAACAGAGTACCATAAGAAAGTTAGACAAAGATTGACAAAACTAACCGCCTTTGTAAACTCAATCCTAAGCGGATTGCCTCCAATAACAAAACCTTGAAGCTCCCTTATCGCAGCAAAGGCATCATCTTCATTTCTATAATTAATGAAAGCATAGCTCCGACCTGGTTGAAATGCAACACTCTCAAGCTCTCCAAACTGTAGAAAGTAATGGGCTAAAGCACTTTCAGTTAAGTTGTGCGAAAGGTTTCCAACCCAGAGGTGCCTTGATGGGGGATTGTTCCCCCGACCATGGTGGGGTTTCTCTTCTGATCTTGAAGGGTAATCCCTTCGATGTCTACCTCTTCCTTCTCTGATGCTCTGTAAAAGGAACACCCCAGTTACATAAACTTACGTCAAAATACTCCCAACAGTTGCTGAAAATACATACCCTTAACAAGTTAGGCCATTTGATAATCGGTATATAAACACAATAATAGTTAAAGAGAGAGAACACCGCAACAGATATAACTTCAACTCAGCATCAGAACACAAAATAACCACAAAATTTTGATGGGGAAAAAGGCACAATACACCATCTTTTCACTGCATAAATATGAATGTTTAGGGCAAAAATATATTTTGCACTCAGGATGTGTGAATTGGATACTGGGATGAGGATGAGGGTGCATTTATGGCATAGTAACAAGTAACACCATGGGTCTTCCTTTAAAATATTCAAGAAGCTAAAAACATAGTAGAAAAGATGTCTGATACATAGCAGGACTCAGGAGCAGGACACTCAGGGCAGGAGCCCGCAATTTAAAAAAGACACCTGGTTACACCTATATGACATGATGATGTCCACACTTACGCCCCGAAGTTACTGCTTGTCTAATATCTGAAAAGGAAACAAATTTATAGCTAACAAATTCAGGACTTCATGCCTAAATTGTCGTTAAAATGAAGATAAAACTATACAGTAATTTGAACTACCAAAAGAGAATAAAAGAGAAACACAATAAATAAACAATGACTCTACCAGTCTATGGATAAATAGAGGCCACCAATCACCAATCCAGAAACTTGAACGCATAATTGAACAGAAAAGAAGAAGAAATGCTTCAGCAGGCATGAAGCAGTAGAAACATCCAATTTAGTCAATAGCTCATTAAAAAATAATAATAATAAAATAAATAAATAAATTCACCAAAATCATGTCAACTCCAAAAATTCGATCTTTCTTAAAGAAACCAGTTTATGATCGGAAGTAACGGCAGGAAAAAGAGTCTAGAAAGGAGTAAGTAAAGAAATTACCATTTCTTTCTGGGATAAACATTCACTTCAAGAAGGGTGCCAAAGACTATCAGTAGCGTCGACAAACGCTTCTCGTCTAATTACGCTACCTTTCAGGATATGTATAATTGTATATATGAGTGATCATATAATCGTGAGGATAGTGAAATTTCAATCAGGACTCGAGGCAGACAAAATTAGGGTTTGGGTTGATTGAGTTTTAGCCTTTAGGCGAAGAATTTCGATATTCAGCAACAATTGCGTGACCAAATATCCGAAGACGGTTTGGGTCATGAAGCAACTATTGTGGTGCCACGTGGCAGATGACAGATAAGCGCTTGCTAAATTACTAAATACTCCTTCCACCCCAATTTGGACCGTCTATTTAATTTTTGAGATTAAAAAGGAAAAAAGCGAAAAGAAAAAATCAATTGGACATTTTATAGTGTTGTATGAAAAAATACAGTGATTTGACTGCAATTACTAAAGTTTAAAATATTTGTATATGGTAATTCAATTTTTTTTGTTATGATAAAATATGTTACTTTGCTGGTGAGCATTTTGAGTAATATCTGAATTAGTTTTTGAAATTTATATTATGTTGTCTTAACTTCTTGTTATATTTTATGATTTTGACATTTAACTTTGATAATTATTAATATCCGTATTATATTGGAATAACTACATTTACCTACCCTTACGAGATATGGTATTTATCAATTCATCCCTTTGTAGTTTCAGAATTATGAACAACTTTTTTACGAGTTTACTAAATTATATAGATCTTATCTCGCATTAAGATTTTGGATGTAATTCGATTACATAGTCAAAAAGATTAATTAAGCTTCCTAATATACTTTCGCCTTTAATGTTTAAACTTTTACAAACTAAACTAAATTTTCAATAACTACAATAATTGTCTCACTATGTGGAGATATATTGGGAAGTTTGACTTATTTTTTGAATACATTATCAAATTTCATCTAAAATCACAATTTGAATCAAGTTTTGTATAAGGAGTTGTTAGTAATTCTAAAATCACGAGGGATGAATTGGTAAATACTATATCTCCAATGGGAGGTAGATATAATTAATCCTATTATATCGCTATACTCTCGAAAAAATTTCATTCATTAATTAATAATTAGCCTTCCATATATTGATGGATATGAAAGCAAAACATCTCTATTTTAAAACTGCATTTTATCTTATATTTCATTTTATGTATACAATACAAGCATACTAAAGAGTTATTTAGTAAGAATCACAAGGATGGATTATACAAATTTAATACGATATACTGAAGAGCTCCTAAACATTTTACTGTAAATACAATACACTTATAGGCTTTTTGACGGAGGTTACAAGGATGAGTCATACTAGTTAATCAAAAACCCCAAGATTCTCTTGAAGAACTATAAATTAAAATATACTGGGCTAACTGGCAAAGTGAAAATTCTGCTTTCAATCTAGAAACTGTAATTTTGTGACTCACAAGTTAACTAAATGGGCCTAAGAGGTTTCTTTTTCGAATATTGTTTTTGTCAATGGGCTACCAACATCTATTTTTTATGATGGTGGCTATCCCTCTTTGTTGTTTATCCTAAATTTGCACAGTAGCACTGCAATGAATTCAAATTTATCAAAAATAAAAGTATAAATTGAAAATCCAGTTAATAATAGGTGGGCAACAAGCACCACGGGTTGCCCATTGTATATCTGTGGCTGGAACAAGTACTCAGGTCAGGGGTTGATATAGGGACGGCCGAGACATGCTGCGCCATAAATCCAGCCCCCTAATCCTAATACCATCTCTCTTCTATCAAACTTAGTTTCAAAGTTGGTTGCCTTGTGAGTTTTGATGGTCCCAAAAAGCAATATTCAAATATCACAAGATTTATGCAGCACATAATTCAAGAAGTTGGTATTTTATTTGAACCGCACGTTTCAATGGATACAATAAGTTGTCGACGAGTGCTCTAAATACTGCAATTTTAAAAGTAGTGACGTCTTTACACTCACTGTGTTTTACTGCAATTTTTATAATTTTAATTTGATCTCCAATTTCAGCAATGGGGTGTTTTGGCTGGGATACCAAACCTCCCTCTCTCCTTATGATTGCAAAATTCAAGTTTTTCGAGTGTTGAAGTTAGTGAAATATCATTTTGCATTGTTCGGAAATTATTGAGTTTAAGGCTTGAAAATTATGACTAATAGGGATCACAACAATAATGAAATTGAAGATAAAACAAAGTCCGTCCAAATAATTATTGCAACATCATCAGTAATTACGACGAGTGAATATAAACCAGCTCAACATGGAGGAGTTTACCTTCCATGACATATAAAGAAGTACCATCTCTCTTTCCACATTTTTTTTAACTTAAATGATAAAATATTATTAGAACAAAACAATCAAGTAGTACAACTTAAACTCCTAGGAAGCTGGCCACTACCCAAATACTCGAAATCTAAAAAACGAGAGAGAGCATGAATTAACGAATTACAATTACGAGAAATAAAAGAAAACTGAAAACTAAACAATTTAACTAACAACTTGCATTCTTCAACAATACTACCCATAGGTGATGGATCTTCATCGACATCATTTAGGGTTTTCATAAGGGTCCAATTATCATCTTCAAGATTAACCCCAGACCACTTCTCCTTAAACGCAACTCGTATAGCAAACATTCCTGCCAATGCTTCAACAAACTATGAAGGAAATTTCCTTGGAATGGATTTGGCCTGCCACCACATGGACCGTCCGGTGTAATCTCTTGCTACCGTGGCTATTCTCCTTTCACCTTTTTTACTTGTTTTTTCTTCTAAAATCTTTAATTTAAATTGGAAAAAAGTTGTGTGTCTAATTTTTTTTATTCTTATTATTATATTTGAATTATAATATTAATATATTCATAAAGATACCATTTACAATAACAATATAACATTGTGTTACACATTTACTTTGAAAGTCTTAAATAATGAGTTTGTTTATAGATGGTCTAAAAGATGATTTAAATTTGTTGAAATAGATTTAGTAGAATGTTTAATTTGACAATTTATCTAGGTTTTTATAAACCTTTTCAATTTTTACTTGTGTACATCCATGGTTTGTTAAAAAGTTGATTTAAGAAATTAAGGACCAAAACACCCCACAGATGTGGGAGTAAAAATAGAACTTTGTTTTGGCTTTAATGGCAAACTATGTAAATCTGAACAAAGTGTGGGCATGGAAGTAAATTGCCAAATCTAGTTTATTTTTACCTTATCGTAACCACCCCAAAAATGTTGGTTTGACAGACCCTCCATAAGCTAGCTTAAACCAAAGCTTTAAAGTTAGGCCTTGGTTACCTAACCATCAAAGTAAACAAAGGGTCATGTGGTCATGTGATGGTTTGGCTAACCCAAACCACCATTATCCATTCGGAGTAAATAGTGGTTTGGGTAGGGATGAGATACTCTATTCCAAAATGGTGTTTCATCTCATATTTCATGCTTTAAATACCTGCCACGTGTATTAAATATTTCCTTATAAAAATATTTATTAATAAGTGTAAGACATGTGGCATGTATTTAAAGGCATGGAATAGGAGATGAAACATCGATTGGAATAGGAGATCCTGTCCCGTTTGGATAAGGATAACTTGTTTTTTAACTTATTTACTTTTATGGCAACTCAATATAAGCCAAAACCTCCGACCCGTGTTTAGAATGGTTATGGAGGGTTTAGCTAAACTCCCCAAACTAGAATGGTTATCAAGGGTTTAGCTAAACTCCCCAAACTAGCAGGTCAAGGAAAGGGTAAAACTAAACCATATTTGGTTAAAGACTTCTATGCCCACTACGTACTCCAATTTCTATGCCCAATAAGTACTCCAAATTACACATGTTGCCATCAAACCCTAGTTGAAAAATACACGGGTTTTCTGTCATTTCATGTATCAACCAATGTTTTATCAACGAATTGAAGTAAATTACTCTTAATTAAGTCATACAAACCAAGATAAACTATCAGAATGGACACCAAAACAAATCCATACTAACCATTTAAAACTATTTTTCTAACCATCAACAACCATAACCCTCCATTAACCAAAACTCTCAAAGCAAACACCCCCTGACAATTTAACATTGGAGTGACATGGACACGTAAAGCAACCTCCATCACAAGAACTTACAAGGATAGCTATCCTAAAAGAAGCAGCTTCTAGGCCGTTGGAGAAACCCATGATATTTTGTGTAATTACACAAACACCTTCAATTCTCTTGTGGTTTGAGAATTATAAAAATGCTCCCTGTCCTTAGTTGAACTAACGGAAAACTTATCGAAGACTGTAACATTACTAATTAGATTCCCTAAAAATCTATAATGTGACTAAAACATTACAAGCAGACCCCAATCTAGAGTCTAATTATAATATTACACACGCAAACTCCATTAAATTATCCAGCAACTAAATTAACGACATGTAATTTCCAAAACCACGGGAATACTTCTGCAATTACAGCAAACCTCAAGGGTGTTTAAGTAATTATCCCTTTTCTAAAAGCAAGCACATATGCTGAATTAGCTAATACTTAATTGCTACTACATGAATGGCAAACCCAAACCCATAATACAAGTTCAAAGCTTATTTATCGCTGTACATCTGTAACTCACACAAGAATGAGCTAACACTTAACTGCAGAATGATAATCTCTAGCTTAATTTGTTGGTTATAAGTCCTTCCAAGGAACCAGAAAAAGCTAAAATTGTGCAAAGCAAGCAGAATACTCTGAAAACTTGAAGAACTATCCATACACCTGACCAAGGTCTTACACCGTTCTGTTTGATGTACATTTCCACAGGGAAATATATCGCCAACGGCCAAAAATTCAACGCCCCCAAAATTCCTAATACTTGGTTGAAATATGGGAAAGCTATGGAAATTATGGTTGTAGAGGCAACGTAAGCTGTTCTAAAGCATATGCGAAGAAGGTTCACTCTAAAAGATGGCAGCAGAGGGAGCTTAACTGTGTACTCGTTATTCACAAATCCACTGTCAGGATGCTTTTCTTGAATCTTTCTTTCAGCTACTGCAAACAACGGTTGACTGTATATCTACAAGAAGACAAATACACAGTGGTGATTATACGAAGAGATAAACTCATAACTTCTATATATGAAACATCTAAAGTCCTTAACTAGTTTTTATAAAGTATCATCTGAAATTAACTCCTGTCATCCTTGTTTCTGTAGTTTATTCTCGTTTGGGAAAATAAGCACAGCCATCCAAATTATGGATGATTTTACTGCTATCCACTCGAAATTTTTTTGTTATATTTTGCCATTTAAAGTATATGATTTTTTCACACTTTACCATTTTTTATTGTTTCAAGCGGCATATCCCACCGTGATTATTCCATGTTTTGAGCACATGACTAATTGTAGGAGTATTTTCATCCACTAACTGATAACTTTGGGTACTTTCGTTATTTTTCAAAATTATCCTCATATTGAAAATCGAAGAAATTAGTAGCACACTGTTTCTTACCTCACTTTCCGTTTTCCTATTTTTCTTTGTTCAATGATGAGAATACCCAAAGTTATCTAAAGGCGGACAAAAATGCATGACACATGAAGAATGATGATGGAATATACCAGTGAAAACTTTCAAATATGGCAAAATGTAACTATCAAGTTTCATATGGCAGGGTGTAACCCAAAAAAAACAAAAAAATTAGCGGGCAATGTATAAAAACTTCCTTTGCCCCCTTGTTTTGTTAAATGCTTAAGCATGTCCAAAGTAAAATTTATTCTAATCCTCAAGCAACCAATAACAACACCAAGACATGGCAAATTGAGTCATGGAACCTACCTGATACCCCCCGACGAGGTGAAGAACAATACACACATTAGCTAAGTCAACAAGCCAGAACGGTTCGTAAAATCCAAAGCCCGTCAACAGATTTCCTGGTGCTTGGTTTCCAAAAGCAGCATATCCAAAACATCCACATAAGAGAAAGAAGAAGCTTGTAATAAGTATAGCAGTAGTTGACGCCCTCTTCATTGTAATATTTTCTGCAGGAGGTGCCTTAAGGGTATCCTTCATTGGCAAGTTCATCGTTCGTTATTAGATTCTTTTATTACAGCATCTAAAACAATCAATCGATTCTGTAATTGCATCATAAGATTTCTAACCTGGATGTCTATAAGAATAACATTGTAGGTGAAAGCGAAAGCAATATCTCCAAGTGCTTGTGCTGAGAGCCATACTTTTTGAGCTACAGTAGCTGTAGTTACTCCAAAAAAATCACCTCTGACTTGTTTATTTTCTGCATTAGCCAACAGTTATCCATTTAGAGGGTTTTGGTTGAGTTAAATTAATGGATAATTACCTCAACACCCCTCCCCCCCCAAGGTTTGGCCAATTACTACAAGACTCCCTATCGTTAGTTCAGTTGATGGATAATTACAATTACACCCCTAAAAATTCTAAAACGTTACAGATAGGCCCCCTGAATAAGGGAGCGTCATTGTAATTATTCATAAGCATAGGCTCAGGTGTGTCATGTTAAACTAGCGATTTGTGGGGTGGGGGGAATGGTAATTATCCAACCTCAAGGGTGTTTTGATAATAATGCCAAATTTCAGAGGGGTACAAGTAATTATCCCTTTAATTAAAACATATCTTACGAGCTCCTACATCTTATAAGATATTTTTTTAAACTTATAAGACGTTGGGTCTCATTTTACAAATAAGCTGTTGAAGTCTATGGATAAAATAAGATGTTAGAGCTTATAAAATGCTAATAAAATGACCAAATTTGTAATTAAAATAGTTAAAATTAAAAGTGGATGTTAAGACCTTCAAAATATATTAGGGCAACTTCTTACTTTTTCTAAAAGCGGTTATAGATGCTAACATATTATTTTAAGATTGTAGGCTCTTTCTTCAAAATTGGTAATCTTATACACTCTTGAAAACATGCTATAAGATGTTTGAGAATTTGTAAGCTCACCC
>JACFYI010003733.1:176589-190126 GCA_014898755.1 Handroanthus guayacan
TAAATAAATTAATTAATTAATTTTAAAAAAATAATAATAATAATAATAATAATCATCATCATCTACCACAGGTTTCAAGCATCAATATGAACAGCAAGATACCTATTACTTTTTCAGCACCGAGGCCAAGTCCAATGAAGGTATATGCGAAGGACATGACAGCAGCAATTATCGATAGCAGCGTCATGTTGTGGAAGTCCGGTATCTGTGAGAATACAACCTCAACAGCTCCAAACAATAACATGAACAAACTGTCTCCATATTCGCATGGAGCATCGTGCCCATACTTATGGTAACAATTTGATTTCATAATTGCCCTAAACCAAGAAAATTTGGAAATAAGTTTCTCGTATTGGTGAAGAGGATAATAAGAAGGTTGCATTTGCTATGAGTGGAAACATATACACGAGATGATAGAATACACATTACACCTCAAAGTAATACTTTTCAATCATTATTACCAAACTTGCAACAAGAGGGACAGCAATGTAGTAAAATGTCACCATTTGCACCCTTATTCTATATTGTTAACTTAATTATGTAAGTAGCTTTTATAAGATGTGGATGTGGTGCATAATCCTATAAGAGGTCCACTAATATTTTAGCACAATAAATGCTTCTCAGAAATCTTTGATATATTTTTCCCTTTGTTATTCCAAGATCTTGCTATAGCAGTTGGTCGTAACAGGTTTCTCGAATAGTACATGCATTGTCTATTACATTTTACCTAGGAATCTCGTCAAAAACATAGAAATACACATTGATCAAACTTGTAATAAAGGCAAAATAGGCATAGTTGACACTGATCAAACTTGTGTAAAAGGCACTTATTACATTTACTCAGGAATCTTCTAAACAATGTACACGGCATTGATCAAACTTGTATAGAAGGTAACATAGACTAGAATAACATCATAGAATACCTCATACTGATGGCAGCTGTTATGGTATAAGCAATCCCATAACCATAGTAACTTTCTTGAAGAAATGTTCCAGCCACCCAACTGCTCTTATTTCCTGCCAAAGAACATTTTTCAAAGAACTCTTCAAAACTTGTATTTCATCACAAACACAGAGATCGCAATATGGTGCCTCCATATCCTGTCCCTAAAACAACTTGATGTGAAAGTATGCATCAAGGGTTTAGCAAATTAACCTAAGGGGAGAAAATATTTTGCCATCCGAACTATGGCCGCTTTTACATTTCACTGCCTGCAATTCACTTACCCATATATGTTCTTTTCCAGCAGAATATTGTGGATATTCTGCTGAGACACTCCCTTTGATACTTATTTAAATGGCATTTGATTTTCAATATGAATATTTCTAATTTCATGTTAACAGGTTCAATTTAAGAAATTTATAAACTTTGAAAGACATATATTAAAAGATAGTAATACCCTTTAAATAAATATCGATAGGAGCATCTTGATGGAATTTTCAGCCTTTTTCCACCAGAATTGAACATAAATGGGCAAGTGAGTTTTTCTCATAAATTCTGGAGGGTGAAGTGTGCCAGTAAAAAGATTAGGCAGTGAAGTACAAAAAAGGCCATTGTTCCAATAGCAATGTTCTTTTTCCCCTTAACCAGAAACCCCCACAATTCTTTCAAAGGGAGCTCATTGCCATTGTTTGTCATTAATCATTAACCAAAGCAGGCAACAGAATAGAACTTGACATTTGCCCATTGAAAAATAAAATGACAAAAAAAAAAGTAAACAAATTCTGGAACATGTTTTAATCTACCATCAACCCGATACGTTCCTTTATCTAACTACGATTTACGAAGCAACAAAAATGATCACACCCCCTTAGTCTACACTCTCCTTATGAAAATTACTCAAAAAACTATATGCTTGACATTTAATTACAAATTTTTTTATATGAAATAAGCATAGATCATTTACCTAAATAAGACTTCACAGCCTCAGCATAGGACCTGTTTCTGACATGGCCCACTTCAGCATCAGGAAATCTATAACAATCACAAAGAAGATTTGAAGAAATAATAGTGATTATCCCAAAAACCACCATGGCTGCAGGACCTGCAATCCACCCAAGCTGAGCCACGCTCCATGCCAGCGATAGTACCCCTGACCCTATTACTCCAGTTATTATATGGGCAATTGCTGTCCACACAGTGCCTTCACATCCAAAACACAACAAGTTAAATTAGGGGGAAAAAAAAGAAAAAGAAAAAGAAAAACAACAACACCATCACCACCACCACAAAATTTCTCCACCAAGAAAATCAAAAAACAAAGAAATATCATTAAAGTTCAAGAAGTTCCCATTATTCACCACATGCTAATGTTATGTTCGGGTCGAGGAATTAGGCGACGAAAATGAGGAGAAAAAGTCAAAGGTACAAGAGTTAATGCACAAAGTTAAATCATTTGAAGCACGAGAGGAATTTTCCTTAGCATTTTCCTTCCTAAAATCCAAGAACCAAGAGATTTAACAATGGATTCATCAAAGTTCAAGAAGTTCTCACAATTACACAAACTAAAGCAACATCACGAGCACATTAACCAAGAAATTTTATGATGGGCTCATCAAACTTCATGAAGTTCTCACTATTACGAATTTACCACACAATAAAGGAACATCAAGAATACATTAATCAATAATTTCAATAATGGGCTCATAAAGTTCAAGAAACTAAAGGAACATCAAGATTTCATAAGCCAAGAAGTTTAACGTGGGCAAGATCAATTCCTTGTCAAAGGTTGTAATGGAAAAAGAATTAAACCGACCAGTTCTTTTGATCAAAGATTCAGTATCTGAAGATGAAGATGCAGCATGTTCCAGCAAAGGATATGAGTACTCTCTCTCCTTAACCTCAACCATTCTGTGATCTGAGAAAGCAAGTTTTCCGTGATTGCTAATCGGCAGCAGAAAGCAAGTTTTCCGCGTCTACTCTCGCGAAAGTCTTAAGAAAATCTAAGGATCTGAAAAGTTCAAGCTGCGCTGCGGATTATCGGCTCTTAAGAGGCAATGGCTTCATAAAATATGTACTTGACATATATGCAAACATAGATATAGATATGTGTATATATAGACTCTTAAAAGTAATAGTGTCGTGTGCGCAATTTCTGGGCTAGAAAATGACATTTCAAAGGTCCGTGACAGTGTTCAATTTGGCCTGAAATTAGTGGGATTATTATGATTAGGGGGATAATTACCATGATGTCTTGAGATAATTACCATGATACCTCTAAATTTAAATAAATATCATTATATCTAGGAATGTCAACGGAACGAGATGCCCCGTGAACAAAAATTAATCCCCATCCCTTTCACATTACTCGCGGGGTTGGGAAATGGGTACCCACCGTGGGGAATTGAATCCTCGCGGATATTTGAGAGTACCCATTAACAAATTAAATAAAAATACTTTAATTAAAACTTTACAAATCATAATTTAATAGATCAAATTAATTTGTAAATAGAAAATAATAAAATAATTTCAATAAAAACATAAGATCTCATATAAAAAAGAGTTTAATATAAATAACAAGTATAAAATTTTAAAAATACAATATCATTTAAATGTTTAATTTATAATTGTAAAAGATAAGCGAGTAGTAGATACCCGCAAGTGTGGAGACTATGATCCCCGTCCCCACCCCATATAATAAATGGAGGAAAAAATTTCCCGTCTTGTCTTCACGGGTATGATTTTATCCTCTATATCTATTATAAACGGGTAAATCCCTGCGAGTACCTGCTTTTATAGGTAAAATTGTCATCCCCAGTTATATCCTCTAATATTAATTTACGTGACTCATAGGTACAATTATTTTTCCTGAACTAATGAATAATTACAATTACAATCCTTGTCCAAAGTTTACTTATAATATTTTATAATTTTTAAATAATATAATTATAATGATATGTCAATTGAACTAATAGTAAAAATTGTAATAATAATTATTCAAATTTAAGAAGTGTTGTTTTTCAATTTAATAATAGAAAAAGTTTCTGGAGCAAAAAATAGTGATTAGACATGAACTTTCAGGTAAAAAATAATTATTTTTGTCGTGATTCATTCCAACTGGACTGTTTTCCGTCATAAGAACATTTATTCTTCGTATCTGAGCCGCTACCTGTACAAGATATTATTGGCATTTTCATGTGCGAATCACATTCTTCTCAAATATCATCAAATTTATTGAACCCTCTTGTTGAAATAATAATTTATTTCCCAATTTGTTCCTTTTTTTTTTTAAGTTCAGCCTTCCACTTAAATTAATCAAGTAGTACTAATGATTTCATCAGACTCTATGTGTCTGCTTAAATTTTTGTACAATTTGTTATGTAAAAATAATACATTTGACACAAAATATATTTTAGACGGAAGAAATACGTAGTCGGAGAAAAAGTAATGATGAGAGGAAAAAAAATATTGTGGATGAGATGGAAAAAAAATGACAAAATTACTATTGTTCGCATTCCTTATTAAATAGGATTTAGTTTAGCATATTATTTTTATTACACATATTTTTTAGGGATAATTCCCTCTACACCCGCTGAGGTTTGGTACAATTACCATTACACCTCATGAGGTTTGGTTAATTACCATTACATCCCCTGCTATACAGTTTAGCTAATGCATAGTTACAATTACACCCCCTGAACGTATGCGTGTATTACAACTACACCCCCTTAACTTATGCATATATGACAATTACACCCCCTTATCTAGGGGGTCTACTTGTAATGTTCAAAATTTTCAGGAGGTGTAATGGTAACTATCTAATCCTCAGGAGGTGTAATAGTAATTAATCAAACCTCAGGGGGTGTAATAGTAATTATACCAAACCTGGGGGGTGTTGAGGTAATTATCCCTATTTTTTACAAAAATGTAGATACTGACAACTAAAAGCCAATCATTACGGCAAAGGGCAAAAGGGTAACAAGTCATAAAACTTTGATTTTGCGACTTTTATTAAGAATTTATCACCAAATCAAATTATAGCCATGAATTTGGGATGAGTGGAAAGATAAGACATGATATTTCATGTGGTATTATTTGATATTACTTTACTAATTGACATGTGGCAGTAAGATCAATTGCAAAAACTTTTGGCCCATTATTAATTTTGATGGCTACATATTGGTTGGTGGTGATTCATGCTTATGTATTGAATTTTAAATTAAGTGCATGAAAAATGTAATACTGTAATTGGTTTGAGTATGGATAAAATAAATGAAGATACTAAAATGCCCTAAATTCCACCAGAATCAATAATGGAACCTTTGAGGAATTTATTATTATAGATAATTCTTGAAACTACCACGTACGTCCAAAATCAATTTTTCATTTATTTTTTTTTGTTTTACACTCAAAATGTGTCACGAGTAAATTGTCTTAAAATCTGATGAAAGAAATTCTCAAAGAAGAGAAGATTGTTCTTCTTAAAAAGTATTTCAATCCAATTATTATTATTATTATTATTATTATTATTATTATTATTATTAAAGGATTTTGCCATGGTATATGACAGCTTTGCTTTATTTTATCCTTGTATTTTATGCCAAGATTCAAGGCCCTCTACAAAGGCCAAAAGGGTCATGACTTTTCATTTAAGGGGCTGGTTTTTGCAACAAACTCAACAAAAAGGGGAAAATTCTCAACCAAAAAAAAAAAAAAACTACTATTTGTGAGCTGAATAACATAAAGTTTATGGGTTTTTTCAAGGGAAGATCAATTACATTGTTTATCATATCAACATATGGTTAACTGTAATGAATAATTTATTTAACGAAAGATATATACAATAGTTAATAATAAAACATTGCATTAAATATAAATTGATATTTACTTATTTAATGAACTCTAACCCAAAATCAATTTGAACAGATACTATAGAGTCTGAGTTTTTACCTAGTTTTAAAATTTTATTTAAATTTAATTTTATTGTTAAATGAATTTAATTTAAATGAGATTTTGCCGAGTTGAATAAGAGTGGAGTTCAATTTACTTCATCATTTCACATTATTTGAGCCCACCTTAAATCAAAAATCACATCAAATAGAAATATATATTTCAATTCGATTCGTTATGCTTATCAAATCAACTTAAATGCCACATTTCTGTGGACCCAGTGGCACTGCCTTCGACAGCGCATGGCTGTTTAACTACCATATGTTAGTCTTTATTTACCAAATGGTAATTTAGATTATTTGGATTGTATTTACTCATATATTTTATCTTTAAAAGATGATATTGCAATAATATTGATGTATAATCAAATGAAATTGCTTCTCTCTTAAAAAAAAAAAAACAAATCAAACTTAAATGAATTGTTTTACAATTAATATTGAATCAAACAACAACTGACTTTTATTTATTTAAAAAAAAAAAAAACATTGACTTTTCGTGAACAAGTTCCATATGATATGCGCTAGTATCATAATTTTGTTAAACCATTAAGAGTGATAATGCTTAAGGGCTAGTTGAATGGCGACTTCAAAAATTTTACCCCAACACAAACTTTGCGATTAAATTTCCAAGTTTAAATTTTTGAGTTATGAAAACTACAAAATATGTTTGACTATTGATATTTTTTAACCGTAGAAAGTCATCTATTCAAATCATGATTATTATAGACCTTTTACATTTAATTGAATTATTAAATTTATTTTCAGAATAACTTCAAGATAACGGGTCGCGCGAATAAATTTTGAGCAACTTTTTTACCTAAGTTCCAAATTGATTAGCAAACAAATTTTAGTTGCCCTTGCGCATTTCAAAGGGTAAATTAAACATATTAAATGAATCAGCGGAGCAAGTCAACTAACACGTATGAGAGTTGGTTAAGGCTTTCGTTTTTATGAAGGGAAAAAAATAAATAAAAAAAGGCAAAATGGGACCAACGAAGGTTTTTTTTTTTTTTTTCTCTTTCTTTTTCTGGATAGATAAGGGGACAATGTAGGTAGAATCTACCGCTGGAATCAGAGAAATAAACTAATAGAATCAATGAGCGCAAAAGCGTGTTTCTTGCAAGCGACAATATTTATTTTAGTGAGAAATTTGTTTTAAAGTCATAATTCTATCACTTTTTTCAATATATTAATTTAGATTGATGATCAGACATCGGACAGCTAACCAAGTTGTAATAAAGACTACTGCTCGATCATTTGGCTTGATTTCAAAAGTTGTGGTTGCCTGCTCAAATTTTAAAATTTTATTAATATATGGAAAAGAAAATTTCTTTTTTTTTTAATCAATAAAAACTATTATTATTAGTATTATTATATTTTGAATTTGTAAATTATTCATTTTGGACTGTAGATGTACTTCTTTTCTGATGGGGATTGCGATGCTACGTAGCATAAGAAAGAGGTGGGCGGCTCCAATCAATACATTTTTAATCAAATTTTAATTTTTGGTAGTTCTGAATTTAATTTTCCAGAGTAGGTGTGTGTGACTCCAATATCATCGTGACAAGTGGACTTGAAGTCAATCGTTATTTCTTTAGAAAAGTTACTTGTCTAATATTTTTTTTTTTTTTTTATGATAAGTTCCTGGTCTAATCTATACGATAGGCTCTTGAGATCCATTATAGTTTGACTAATCAATCATAACTGTTGAAACTTTTTTTTCCTTTTTTGTATGATTAATGACATTTGTTTGTCCATCTACTTGCATTAGGGAATCGTTGATCTAAGAGTTACGTATTTCAGACGAACACTTCAAATGCCTGAAACAGTTGATACAATAGAAATTTTTTCTCATATTCAAGACATTTTTTTAAGGCCTCAACACGATCTTTTAATATTAATTATTTTCAAATTGAGATATAGTATTTTATAAACTGTAAAAACATGCATCTTATAGAATATTCATAAATAAGCTTAACCAAAAACTCTTTTAAGTCTCTGTTGAGGATTTAAAAAAAAAAAAAAAAAAATCTTTCTTGATGATTGGATGGACCTAATGAGGATCAATCCCACGTGGTCGACTCTTAAAATGGTTCTCTTAAATTCAAATACAAATAATTACATAATCTTATCTTAATCTATATATTGTAACTTATGTTTTGTTGCAATATAAAACGTGAAGACATGTGTTATTGTCTTTTCGGATGAACCGACACTATCTTTTTCTTTTCACAGGGGATATGCAAATTCGAGTCCTGCCGATAGTGCGTCGATATTTGTTTATCGCATGATAATATTTAACTACCGAATTGTAGTTTAGATACTTTGACTTTTGTTTTGTTCATATATTTGATATTTAAAAATATATTTATAAAATGATATTGATGTATGATTCAATCAAATTGCTTCCCTCTTAACGGCAAAAAACTATGATAAGTTAAAATTATTGTCAAATTTTTAAAATATAGCAACTACATTTACGACAACAATGGTTTTCGCGAGTTTAATATAATAAAAAACAGAGATACACAATTAACAATTTATAACACATCATAAAAAAAATTAAAAAAATTTATAACACATCATAATGAAAACTTAGTAGCCTATTATTACTTCACGATAAGTATATCATAATTAATTTAATTTAATTTAATTTAATTTATTAGTACCCATGATTCATAATTATATATTGAATTTAAATTAAGTGCGCGAAAAATGTAGTACTGTAATTGGCTTGAGTATGATAAAAGAAGATACTAAAATACCCTAAATTCCACCAGAATCAATTATGGGACCTTTGAGGAATAATACAGATTATTCTTGAAACTACCACATAAGTCCAAAATCAAATTTTCATTCATTTATTTTATTTTATTTTATTTTTGTTTTACACTCAAAATGTGTCACGAGTAAATTCTCTTAAAATCTAATGAAAGAAATTCTCAAAGAGAAGAAGATCGTTCTTCTTAACATATCTTTCTATCCTATTATTATTATTACATGTTTCTTGTTAAAGGATTTTGGCATGGTATATGACAGTTTTGCATTTTTTTATCCTCGTATTTTATACCAAGATTCAAGACCTTTTACAAAGGACAAAGGGTCATGATTTTTCATTTAAGGGGCTGGTTTTCCCAACAAACTCAACAAAAATGGGAAGAATTTCAAAAAAAAAAAAAAAAAGGAAAAGAAAAGAAAAGGAAAGAAAAACTATTAATCAGCTGAAAAAGTAAAGTTTATGGGAATCAATATATGGTTAATTGTAATGAATAATTTATTTAGCGAAAGATATATATAATATTTAATAATGAAAAATTGTATTAAATATAAATTGATATTCACTTATATAATGAACTTGAACCCAAAATCAATTTGAACTGATACTATAGAGTCTGAGTTTTTATCGAGTTTTTAAATTTTGTTTAAATTTAATTTTATTGTCAAATGAATTTAATATAAATGAGAATTTGCCGAGTTGAATAAGAGTGGAGTTCAATTTACTTCATCATTTCACATTAGTTGAGCCTAGCTTAAATCAAGATTAAAATCAAATCAAATAGAAATATATATATATATATATATTTGAATTCGATTCGTTATGCTTAACAAATCAAACTTAAACGCCACCTTCCTTTGGTCGCAGTGGCATCGCCTACGGTAGCATGTGGGTATTTGACTACTGTATAATAGTCTTTATTTACCAAATGATAGTTTAGATTATTTGAATTGTATTTAATTATATAATTGATCTTTAAAATGTAATATTGCAATAATATTGATGTATAATTGAATGAAATTGCTTTTCTCGAAAAAAAAACAAATCAAACTTAAATGAATTGTTTTACAATTAATACCGAATCATACAACAACTGACTTTTATTTGTCAAAAAAGATTAAAAAAAAAAGAAAAGAAAAAAGCAACAATTGACTTTTCGCGAACAAGTTTCATATAACATGCACTAGTATCATAATTTTATTAAACCATTAAGAGTGATAATGCTCAAGGACCTATAGAACAGCGACTTCTAAAATTTTACTCCGATACAAATTTCGTGATTAAATTTTCGAGTTTAAATTTTTGAGTTATGAAAACTGCGAAAATATTTTTGGCTAGTGATATTTCTGAACTGTAGAAAGTCATTTGTTCAAATCATGATTACCAAAGACCTTTTAGATTTAATTGAATTGTTAAATTTATTTTTAGAATAACTTCAAGATAACGGCCAGTCAAATAAATTTTGAGCAAATTTTTACCTAGGTTCCAAATTGCTTAGCAAACAAATTTTAGTTACCCTTAGCATTTGAAAGGGCAAATTAAACATATTAAATGAATCAGCGGAGCAAGGCAACTAACACATGAGAGTTGGCTAAGGCTTTTCGTATTTTCAAAGGGAAAAAACAAATTAAAAAAGGGACCAATGATGGTTTTTTCTTTTTCTTTTTTTGAATAAATAACGGGACAATGTAGGTAGAATCTGCCGCTGGAATCAGGGAAATAAATTAATGGAATCAATGGGTGCAAAAGCATGTTTCTTGCAAACGACAATATTTATTTTAGTGAAAATTTTTTTTTAAAGTCATAATTCTGTCTCTTTTTTCGATAGCTAACCAAGTTATATTAAATATTACTGTCCGATCATTTGGCTGGATTTCAAAAGTTGTCGTTGCCTGCTCAGATTTTAAAATTTTATTAATACGAGCTTTAACTGCAGACTTGATGCGTGTGCATAAAATGATTAAAAAATAATTTACATATATATTAAGATATGAAAAATGAACATATTTTTATTTAATAATAATAATAATAATAATAATAATAATTTATAAATAATAAATATTATTATTATATTTAATTAAATTATATACATAATCTAATATATATATCTAATATAAAGTTAGTAGGATTGTAAGTGGTTATTATTTGAATAAATTAATATAAAATGGTATTTTAGGTAATGAGATCATACTAATTAAGGTCTCACACCTTATTAAAATATATATATATATAGAAATTTTTTTTATCAATAAAAACTATTATTATTAGTATTATTATACCTTGAATTTGTAAATTATTCATTTTGGACTGTGGTTGTACGTCTTTTCTTATGGGGATTGGGATGCTACGTGGCATAAGAAATTGGCGTACGGCCCCAATCAATATGTTTTTAATCAAATTTTAATTTTTGGTAGTTCTGAATTTCATTTTCGAAGGGAGGTGGGTGACTCCAATATTATCGTGACAAGTGGACTTGACATAAATCGTTACTTCTTCAGAAAAGTTGTCTGTCTGATCCATACGATAAGCTATTGCGATCTATTATAGTTTGACTAATAATCAATCGTAAATGTTGAAATTTATATTTTGGTTTTTTGTATGATTAACGATATTCGTTAGTCCACCTATCTATGAATTACGTACTTTACACGAATGCTTCAGATGCCTAAATTAGCCGATATAATAGAAATTTTTTCTCATATTCAGGACTTTTTTTAAGACCTTACCATGTTATTTTAATATTAATTATTTTTAAATTAAACTATAATATTTTATAAACTCCAAAAATATGCATCTTTTATAATACTTTCAAATAAGCTTAACCGAAAACTCTTTTAAGTGTCCGTCGAGGACTGGGGAAAAAAAAGATAAAAAATTCTTTGTTGAGGATCGAATGGACCTGATCACCTAATGAGGATCAATCCAGCTTCATTGGCCGTCAGAATAGTTCTTTCAAATTCAAATCACAAACATTTACATAATATTATCTTAATCTATAAAATGTAATTTATGTTTTGTTGCAATATAAAAAATGATGACATGTGTCATTGTCCTTTTGGATGAACCGACACCATTTTTTTCTTTTCACAAGCGATGTGTAGTTTCGAGTCTCGTCAATGTTTGTCTATCGTATGGTAATATTTGTTTATCGACTGGTTATTTACATAATTTGACTTCTGTTTTGTTCATATGTTTGATCTTTAAAAATATATTTATTTAATAATATTGATGTATAATTCAATCTAATCGCTTCTCTTTCTTTTAAAAAAGAAAAAGGAAATAGGAAAAAAACACTATGACCTATTAAAAATACAGTCAAATTTTCAAAATATAGCAACTACAGTTACTGCAACAATGATTTTCACAAGTTTAATATAATTTAAAAATAGAGATACACAATTAACAATTTATAACACATTTTAACGAAAATTTGGTAGCCAATTATTACTGGATGACAACAAGTATATCTTGTAAAATATAATTAATTAATATTCTTTTAGAAAATCAATTACAACATTGAACTAATACATCGATATATTAATGACAATAAAAAATCAATACAGTAACAATAATTAAAAAAAAAATTCTCAACAATCTCTTATAGATACATTAGAAAAGCCTTCAAACATCCCACTCACAGATAAGAAACAAACTCGTGATTGGCCTCTAGCTTTTAAAATTGCTAGTCCTAAAACAAAGACAAATCTTACCTATTACAAAATAAATAAAAATTAACAGTAGCTAATTCTTAATTTTATTTTATCTTAGTTTTCGACTTATAAACTGCAAAAATTGATACATGGCCAATAAAAATGTAATACTGTAATTGGTTTGAGTATGATAAAAGAAGATACTAAAATACCCTAAATTCCACAGAATCAATTACGGGACCTTTGAGGAATAACACACTCAAAATGTATCTGCCTTTGAGTAAATTCTCGTAAAATCTGATGAAAGAAATTCTGAAAGAAAAGAGGATTGTTCTTCTTAGCAAATCTTTCAATCCAATAATAATAATAATAAAAATAAAAAATAAATAAAGCATCTCTTTGTGACTAAAAAATAAAAAGCTGATGGGTTTTTTCCAGAAAAGATCAGTTACATCATTTGTCATATCAATATATACTGTAATTAATAATTTTTTTAAAGAAACATATTATATTAATAATAAAATTATTATAAAAATAAATTGATATTCACTTATTTAACGAACTTGAATCCAAAATCAGTCTAAACACATATTCTTGAATTCCGGTTGAATTTTTACCGTTATTTAAAATTTTGTTTGAAGTTAAATTTTTCATTAAATGTGTTCAACTTAAATAAAATTTGGTCGTTGATCGAGCTCAACAAGTGTTGAGTTCACTTTACTTGATCATTTGACTAATCATATGTTGAGTTCATTTTATTTGGTCTTTTTTTTTTTTTAGAGAAGCGATTATATTCGATTATATATTAATATCATTACAAGAATACATTTTAAAGACCACATATGTGACTAAATATAATACAAATAATTCAAACCACCATTTGGTAAACAAAGACTACCATACGATAGATAAACACCTACATACTGTCGGTGGAACTCGAACCTTGCACTTCCGCTATGAAAAGGGGGAGACAGTGTCACTGCATCCAAAAAACAGTGTCATTTCAAATTAGTCAAGTTCAATTTTAATCCCGATTTAAATCAAATCAAACAAGCCCACATATATTTGAATTCAATTTATCATGTTTACCAAATCCTTTTTTTGCAATTAATATTCACTTGTGTAGCTACTTGCTTGAGTTGCTCCCAACAACAATTTCATATCGCACTTGATGTGGGTGGAATTTGGTGCTGCTGAGTTGGAATCGACCTCTGCACGCCAA
>JACFYI010003733.1:200818-212944 GCA_014898755.1 Handroanthus guayacan
TTTTTATCCTGCCAAGAGCACAGTTAAGAGGCTTATCCAAACATAAGTAGTACATATATATAATTTCCTATTTGGAGTCACTTTCATGTTCAATTTACTTCAAAAAACCCCCAAAATTTTTATTTAATGGTTTACAATTTATCCCTAAGTCAACTCGTAAATACTCCAGAAGCACACATATTGGGCACTTTCTTTATAAAAAGCCATATAAAAATGAAATAATTTTTGGGCAAAACTAGAAAATAATATAAGAAAAAGCAAATTTATAAATACGTGTTCTTGGCTAAATAAGGCTGACAAATACATCGATGACAGCAAGAAAAGAAGTAATTATGTCATACTGCACCTTAATTTTCATAATTAATCCTATGGTTATGACAGAATTACACGCATGATAATTGAAGTTTATGTTAATCCAGTGGGTAAAACCAAGGTGGGTTTGACAGAGATGCCATTGAAATACATTTTTTGTCCGGCAGAGAAAGGAAATAATGCCACGCTAGAAATTGTGGGTCTGTGCGTATCATCGTAATTATAGTCCTTAAGTTGTTACCATCCTAAGTTATTCAAAGTATGATGTAATAATGTATATATTCGTTTCATTCAAAATAAATGGTTAGTTGTTAATTAATTCTTAACTATTGATTGCTAATTTTCCTGCAGCTTATTAAAATACATATCGAACGTAATTAACCAGTAACAAATTAAACAGAAAAAATGTACATCACATTTGATAACAAGAATTCCATGGCCTTTTTTTTTTTTTGGGTAAAACAAGAATCCATGGTTTCAATTTGTATGTTTTAGCATATTTCATTGTTATGTAAGTCAAAATAAGGAAAAGACGACCTTGTGCGGTGAAAACATGTTGTAAATCGACCTTGTGTGGTAAAGACATATTGTAAACCAACCTTGTGGGGTAAAGACATGTTGTAAATCAACCTTGTGGGGTAAAGACATATTGTAAGCCGAACTTTTGTGGTAAAGACATTGTAATGAAAATAGAAAAAGACAACTTTGTGTGGTAAAGATCTATGAAAACTAGACCTGTCAATTCGGATATTTGGATGCGGATATTAGTTCATCCATATCCGCATCCGAATAATATCCGGATGCGGATATTAGGATATGAATTTTATCGGTTGCTAAAAATAAATATCCACATCCGCATTCGTCGGATATCGATCGGATATCGATCGGATATTCGGATACCCATATCCGCTTTAATAGTTAGGATACACTTACAACATCGAGATATTTTTATATTCAATTAACTATAATCTTCATCTGAAATTTGACTTTGTTATTTTATATATCTGAATTTGTTATATTAATGCCAAAAAATTAACATATAAGAGTAAAATCTCTTCAAATGTTCCAGCTAGCCTAAAGTTTTAATATGTATAGCATATAATTTTTGAATTTTATTTTTATATATAATTTAATACCTATAAATTATATTTTTATATAAATTGTTATATCTAAAATTCCATGCAAATACGGATAATTTTCGGATGCGGATATTTCGGATGCGGATACTACTATATCCATATCCGGAATTTTAAGCAACGGATACGAATACGGATATGTCCGAATAGTTTTGGATACGGATAATATCCGCTAATTTCGAATACGGATGCGGACGGACGGACAGATATTCAGACATTTTTGACAGGCCTAATGAAAACCTATTTGAAATAGAAAAAAAAATCAAAATATGATAAGCCTCTACACTTTTTCTTTCATTTTTTTTTTTCAATTGTGAGAAAATCACCGAAAAATGTCCATGTAGAATATATTTCAATTTTCAGTTGAGTAAACCATAAACAGACCTTTCATGCTAGACTAAGAGGGGGTTTGGCTAAGCTTATTTAAAACATCTTATAAGCTCTTATATCTTATAAGATGTTTTTGGAGCTTATAAAATGTTTGATCTTATTTTAAAAATAAGTTGTTAAAGTATTTGGATAAAATAAAATCTTTTAACTTATAAGATGTTAGTAATGGCAATGCTGTAATTAAAATAATTAAAAATAAAGGTAAATGTTAAGATCTTAAAAATAAGTTAGGAATTCCTTAATTTTCTAAAAAGAGCTTATCAACTCCTAACATCTTATTTTGGGAGCTAATAAGATATTTTTTGAAAAAATTTATCAAACACATTTTTATATCTTATGAGCTCTTAAATATCTTATAAGATGTTTTTAAGAGTTTATAAGCTCACCCAAACACCCTTTGGGTGAGCTTATAAGGGTGAGCTTATAAACTCTTCAAAATATCTTATAAGATGTCATAGAGTGTTTGATAAAATTTTTTAAATAAGAGCTTATTAATTTCCAAAATAAGATGTTAGGAACTTATGAGCTCTTTTTAAAAAAAGTAAGAAAATCTTAACTTATTTTTAAGATCTTCATATGCATCTTCAATTTTAACTTTTTTAATTACAAAATTATTATTACTAACATCTTATAAATTGAAAGGTTTTATTTTATTCAAAAACTTTAACAACTTATTTTTTAAATAAAATATGATGTCTTGTAAGTTTAAAAAATATCTTATAAGATGTAAGAGTTTATAAGATTTTTTAAATAAGTTTAGCCAAACACCCTCTAAATCAATTGCATTTCAACTTGCAAATGACATGGTTGGATAGAGGGTGTCAGAGAACTTCTTTCTTAAAAGTTTAGGGAGGTGTAGAGACTATTTTATTTTATTTTATTATTTTATTTTTTTTCACAAGGAGGCATTTTGCCTTTTCCTCCTTTCATTGGGGGCTAATTGCAATTTGTCCCAAAGTTTTGGGGTCTCACTATTTTTATTTTTGTCTCATCTTTCAAATATATTAAAACTGTTACTTTCTTTAAAATGTTGTTTCTTGATTTTCGTTAAACCAAAGTTACTAAAATATTACATCGTACATTTCAATGATGTGGTATGTCTGCACTATTATGAAGTACCAACACCTTTTATATGACTTGATTTGATATTCCTAAAATACGCTTATTATAACTACTTATCGTGATATGTTTAATCTAATAATTTCACAATAAGCTATTACTTAATCATCGCAAACCTATCACCTATCATTATCCACTACTACGACAACTCTTGTAATTATGCACGTATATAGCGATTGTACATTGTGATTATATCCAGACATGGACACATGGAATTTGGGCTTTGCAATGTCGACTAATTAGTATTTTATAATCCAATTATGTGTTAGGCACAAGCTCAACAAATAAATCCAACCCAAAAAAAGCCCATCATCTTTTGAAGCCACATGGCTTAACAACACCCCACGGGGAGCATTTCACAACACAAGATCATGCCTTCTAGGGCTTGCTTATAAATAAATTCTCCATCACTTATGCAGATTCAGTTGGAAACATTCGAGCTAAAGTCTAGAGACGTTCTATCTAGCCAATAAGCTCGAAGATTTAATTAAGCTGAAGATGAATCCCAACATTCGATTTTGCTCCAGTTTAATTTCTCAAGCGATGATCAATATTAGTTATATTTTAGTAACTCGTATTACTCTCTTATTAGAATTAATGTCATTGTGTTTCACATCATATACATTCATTCTCAAAATTAAATTTAAAGTGATGCATCTATCATTTGTATGGGATAATTACCTATAAACTCTCTTAGATTTGGCATAATTATCAAAATAACTCTTGGGGCTTGGATACACTTTTTTGCCCTCTTTTTTGGGGATGGGATCGTCCTAAATTTATCAGAGTATCCCCCCACTCGAACCCACTCTTGATTCAGGGTTAGAATGCAACACAAACTGCCTTCGTTCAAAAGATGTTGCCCGCTCTAGGGCACAGGCCCACGCAACTGGGCTCGGCAATTGAGGTTTAGATACTTATAATTACATCCCTTAATATTTAGATAATTATCACTTGGAATTTTTAAAATATTACAAGTTGGCACCTTGAATAAAGGGGGTGAAATCGTAATTTTGACTACGTCAGGTTATGTAATTGTAATTATATATGAGTTGAACTAACAAGTAGGTTAGGTGATGGTAATTATCCATGCCTCAAGAGGTATTTTGATAATTATGCCAGACTTGAGAGGTGTAGAGGTAATTATTCCTATTTATATAGATGAGCCCACATCACCACCAAAAAAAACATCACTTCTTCAGTGGACATTTTTGGAAATGAAAGCTGTCAAGACCTTAGTCTTATGCCATTTTATCCTACAAAAGTGTAATTCAAGAGGATTTCACAGAAAATAACATGTGGATGCATACATATTTTTCTCGAATATTTGAATAAGATCAAGAACATGGGATATATATATATATATATACTGGTGCATGTGCCTGTTGATTTTTGCCATTGTTTTCACATTCACTTTTACTTAGGTAGGCTGCAACCATTGTTTTGGGATAATTACTTCAATATTTCTTGAGGTTTGACATAAATTATTAAAACACATCTTGAAATTTAGATAATTACTGCAATGCCTTATGAAATTTGAATAACTACCACAACATTTCTGTCGTCAAATATTAATGGACCGTATACAAGTTACAGGCAGAGTCATCGAACATGAGGTCTACGTTGTAATGTCTCTGTCAATATGCTAAATTTTCTAGAGGTATAATTGTAATGTTATACAAATTTTGTTAAATTTTTCATTGGCCGAACTAATGGTAACATGTGTAATGGTAAATTTATAGGTATATTTACAATTATGCGAAATGTTAGAGGCTATTGAGGTAATTATCCCTTATTTACTTTCTCTGGCGTTTAGCTCCGAGCTGTCTTGAATAATCTTTAATCTCTCGGCACCAACACTTGCGTTTTATGCATAATTTCTGTTGCTTCTAGTGTTCGATTTTTCTTGCCATTAATTCCACATTTTTTAGGGTTTTTTTTTTCTTTCTTTCTTTCTTTCATATGAATTTGATATAGAAACTAATAATATTATGCGCACACACACACACACACACACATATTCCATGTTTTGGCTCAAATTATCGACAAGAATGACATGATTATTAAATGTTTGGAAATGAAACCTCAATCCCAATTCTAAGCTGCATGTAATTTTCATATGGACATGCTGAATTAATATTAGCTTCCGATGCACACTCAATGCGTGTGCATAAAATTAAAAAAAAAATCATTTATATACTAAAAATATAATTTATATTGTGTACATTCAGTCATTAAAATATAATTAGTATACATATTAAAATTATAGACATAATTTATATAAAAAAAAAATTAATGTGTTTTGAGTGGTTATCAGTGTAAGTTAACATTAAGGGTATTTTAAAAAAAATACATAATTTATATAAAAAAATTAATGAGTTTTCAGTGGTTATTAGTGTAAGTTAAGATTAAGGACTCGTTTGGTTGACAAGATTACACAAGATTGATTTATAATCCATCATAATTTAGTGTTTGGTTGATATATTTAAAGCCCATGATTAAAAAGTGGCTCTGTATTTAATCCTGTCAACTCTTGGATTGTGAATCACATGTTAGGAGTCGGATCCATAATCCAAGGATTACAGATCTTAAGGATTAATGAAAGAAAATACAAAATTACCCATCAAAAAAGCAAAATAACAAAAAAAAAGGAAGATCACTTAATTAATTTACCAAGGCATGAACCTTCCTTTGGGTTTTCTTTTTTTTTTTTCCCTTCTCTTTTTTTTTTTTCCTAATTAATTTGTGTTTACAAAAAATCAGCAGAAGTCTTCCTTGTTCTTGTAAGACAGTACAAAAGCCTTCCTCCTAGCATTTATTATCTTTTTCTTTTTCAAATTACTTTGATCTTTCTAAAAATAAAAATATTAAATTTTAAACTTAACTATTAAAACATAAATTTGTCTAGAATATTAATAAATTAACTTAATATTGAAAATGATTAGTATGTATTTTAGCACAAAATTAATTAATTAAATCAATTAATATTCTTTTAGAAACAAATTTTAATAGGAGAATTGACTAATAAACTTTTATTTAATAAATTGAACTAATATTAAAATTGATTATAGCACAAAATTAATTTTTTAAAGTAATTCATAATTCTTTGAAGGCAAATTTTTAATAGGAAAATTAATTTATGAAAATAAACTAATAAATTAGCTATATGAAAATAGCATCCCATCTTCACAACCTAAATTTCTCTTCTTTAATTTAATTTTTCCAAGTAATATATGAAGGGATGAAAAAGTAATTATACTAAAAAGTGAAGGTTAATTATGACATCTTATCAATTATCACAAGAAGTAATCCAAATAATCAAACAATAAATTAAATAAAACCTAAAGTATCCTTATTTCAAATCCATATAAGCAAACATGTTATGTGATTGGATTGATATGTTATCTAGATAGTAGATCATCTACCTTATCTATCACATCTAATCACATCCTACGAAACAAACGAAGCCTAAGGGTATTTTAGAAAAAATACATAAGACCATACCAAATAAGTCCTCATACTTTATTAAAACGTGTAGATTTTGAGAATAGAGAGAATCAATTTTCTATGCAAAATTTTCAACTAAGAGAGTGTTTAGCTAAACTTATTCAAAACATCGCGTAACATCCTGAACACCCTCTTATTAAGTATTTATTCACATGGAGTTAACTGCAGTTCCTCCCATAAACTAAAAAGACAACTAAACACAAAAAAGTAAGGTGAAGGTCTCCTTATCAAAAGGTTAATTATCAGTTCGATTTCATGGTGTGTGGACCTTCTTTTATCGCATGGTAGTACTTTTAATTCTATTATATGGTAACTTGTTTGTCTCTGTTAATATATTTGATATTTAAATATATTGAAGTATTTATATTGATTTAGTAATTAAATAAAATTGTTTCTCTTAGATAAAAAAACACAAAACTCGAAAAATCAAAACTTGAAATAGATAGTTGAACATAACAATTAGGACACATAAACTTAGGAATGAGAATGAAGTACACAAACATAACAACGTACACATACAAAAATAAACATTTCTTTATTTCAGATAATAACGTACTCCATTACCCCAGTCCTGAAAAAGTATCCCCTCAACCGCCACCTCCTCGGCCACAGCCGCCACCGTCTCCGCCACAGCCTCCACCACCGCAACCTCCTCCACCGCCACGACCACCAACATGACCACGTGTCTTTCGAGTAAGGCAGGAGCCATCATCAAGACAACCTAAGATAATTACCATGGACAGGACTGAAACGGATATGACAATCTTGCCAAGCAAGTTAATCAGCCTTGAACCCTGAAAAACAAGACTTGCTTCATTGGCAAAGAGTCTACCCATTTTCCATCCTGCCAAGGGGATACTTTTGAGAGGCTTAGTGTAAACATAAATGTACGTATATATAACTTCATATGTGATTTTATATTTGGAGTCACTTTCTGTTCAAATTACTTGGAACAAACGTAATCGCCTCCCTATTTTTTTATTGTTTACATATAGCCCCTAAGGCAAGTTGTAAATTCTCTCGAAACACACTGGCATTTTACATGAAATTTCTATTGAGATCTATAGTGTTTTGAATGCTTATATATGGTTTATGTTGTACACTTTCTTTATCATTTTTTGCTACGGAAAAAAAAGAATATATATGGTGCAAACGACAAAGTGAAAGTTGTCACCAGTTCCATATAAAAAGTGACAAAAAATAATATTTTGTAACAAAGGTGGTTTTAGCAAACTTAATAATAACAAAATTGTATTTATATTGTTACTATCGACAATTAATGACACATATTTAAAGACTACTTACTGACAACCAAAATCTTATCATCAAATTATAATGATTGCACTATACATGTGTTCACTTGTCTATGGTGATATATAAAATACTACTTTTTTATTACTATTGAGCCATGTATGGGTACTACAAAAATTATGGTCACTTAAAAAATATTATCAGTGACAAAATGAAAATTGATGTAACTTAATATCTATTATTATTGGCAATTTTTATATTATCACATTATCTTTTGTCACTCATATTAGGCTTTCTTTTTTTTTTTTTTTTTCCCCCCAGTTCTCTAGCTCTCAAGACCATTTGAATATTAAGAGAAATCCAAAAACTGAAGCGATCAAAAGTTTATAACTAACAAGTTCTAGATAAATGAAATAATTTCTCGGCAAAACTAAAAATTAATATAATTAGAAGAAGACATTTATAAGTACGTGTTTTTTGCTAAATAAGGCTGCCAGATAATCAACGATTATACCAAGAAAAGCAGGAGTAATTTATGTTACACAGCACCTTTTCATAATCTTGTGGTTATAAGAAATTAAATCATACGCAATTAATTGAAGTTTAAAAAAAAAAAATTAATTGAAGTTTATACTGTTAATCGATTGGTTTAACCGGGAGGAGCTTGACAGGGATGCCATTGAAATTCTCTTTTTGTCCCGCCTAGAAACGAATATCCTGCTAGAAAGGTCTTTGTGTATCATCCCGGTATTTGTTGGTAAGTTGTTTAGTTTATTCCTAAAGAACCGTCCTCCATTTTATTTTATTTTATTTATTTAGTATTTTCTTTTCTTTTTTTGTTTCCTTTTTTTTTTTTTGGTTGGGGGTTTGGGGGGTGGGGGTGGGTTGTCGTGTATTGTGGATGAGGAATGGGAATTGAACCAATGCATCCTTTATGTAATAATGTACACATTCATTTGGGAAAACATTACTTTTAATCCCCAAACTAAATCATTAATTTGTATTGTATCTCCCATCTTCACAGCTTACCACAACCCAAACATTTTCAAATTTTTTGTCCCCCTCATCCTACCATCAAACATCCCGTTAAATGTATACAACAAAAACACATTTCGTGTACGTGATTAACAAAATTAAAAAATATTCGGGACGACTTAGATGGGAGACCATAAGTGAATTTCCCTATTCGCTTCATTCGAAATAAATGGTTAGTTCTTGATTGATTCTTAATTATGGATTGCTAGTTCTCCAGCAGCTTATTCGAATACACACATCGAACCAAACCAGAAACCAATTACATAACCGAAAACATGTACATTAGGATTTGATAATACGAGTCCCACAGTGTCAATTTGTATCTTTTAACATATTTCATTGTTGTGTAAATCAAAATAAGGGAAAGACAACCTTGTGTCGAAAAGACATATTGTAAATTAACCATGTGTGGTAAAGACATGTTGTCAAGCAACCTTGTGGGGGTAAAGACATATTGTAAGCTGAATTTGCGTGGTAAAGACATTGTAATGAAAATTGAAAAAGACAACTTTGTGTGGTAAAGACCTATGAAGAACTATTTGAAATAGAAGAAAAATCATAATATGATTAGCTTTTGCCCTTTTTCTTGCATTTTTTTAGTTGTGAGTAAATCATGAAAATATGTCTGTGCAGAATATATTTCAATTGTCAGTTGTGAATGAATCACAAATAGGCTTCTTACACTGGAAAATTGCAAAATCAACTGCATTTTAGCTCGTGAATGACATGATTAGACAAAGAGTGTCAGAGAGCTTCTTCCTTGAAAGTTTAGGGAGGCATAGTACCCATTTCTTTTCTTTTTTTTCTTTTTTTTTTTTTTTACGCCTCTTCCCCAAGGGGTACTTTACCTTTTCCTCCTTTCACTGGGGGCTAATCGCAATCTACCCAAACTTTTTTGGGTCTAACTATTTTTATTATGGTCTCATCTTTCAATTATATTAAAACTATTACTTTCTTTGAAATGTTATTCTTGATTTTTGTCAAATCGAAGTTACTAAAATATCACATCATGCATTTCAATAATGTCATATGTCTACACTATTATAAAGTACCAACACCCTTTTACTCTTATTACAATTACTTATCGTGATATGTTTAAATCTCATAATTGCACAATAAGCTATCACTTAATCATCGCAATCCTATCATTATTCACTACGACCATAACTCATAATCATGTACATAACTACCAATTATATTATGATTATCGATATATATACCCGTGGGCTATTATCTATATTATGATGGGCTTTGCAATGTCTACTAACAAGTATTTGTCATCCACTTATGTGTTAGGCACAAGCTCAAAAAATAAATCCAACCCAAAAAAAGCCCACCATCTTTTAAACCCACATGGCTTAACAACACCTCACGGGGAGCATTTCACAATACAAGATCATGGCTTTCTGGGGCTTGCCTATAAATAAATTCTCCATCACTTATGCAGATTCATTTGGAAACATTCCAGCTAAAGTTTAGCGACGTTCTATCTAACCAATATACTCGAAGATTTAATTAAGCTGAAGATGAATCCCAACATTGAATTTTACCCTAGTTTAGTGTCTCGAGCGATGATCAGGATTAACGCTATTCACTCGCAAAATTAAATTTAGAGTGATGCATCTATCATTTATATGGGATAATTACCTATATACTCCATGGAGTTTGGCATTATTATCAAAACAACCTTTGACATTTGGATACTTATAATTACATTTCTTAATGTTTGAATAATTACCACGATACCCTTGGAGATTTTTTAAATGTTACAGATAAACCCTTGAATAAAGGAGGTGTAATTATAATTATGATTATCTTAGGTGGTGTAATTGTAATTATATATGAGTTGAACTAACAGGTAGAGAATGTAATGGTAATTATCCAAGTCTCAGGAGATATTTTGGTAATTATGCTAGACTTTAGGGACGTAGAGGTAATTATCCCTATTTGTACAAATGAGCCCACATCACCGCCGAAAAGAGACCATTTTTTCAGCGGACATTTTTGGAAATGAAAGCCGTCAAGACCTTAGTCTCAAGCCATTTTTATCCCACAAAACTGTAATTTGAGAGGATTTCACAGAAAATAACATGTGGGTGCATACATATTTTTCTCGACTATTAGACCAAGATCAAGAACATAGGGATACTTATAGGTGCATGTGCCTGTTGATTTTTGCCATTGTTTTCACATTCACTTTTACTTATGTAGGCCGCAACCATTGTTTCGGGATAATTACTTCAATATTCTATGAGATTTGACACAAATTATCAAAATATTTCCTAAGATTGAAATAATTACAACAATACTTTATGAAGTTTAAATAACTACTACAAAAAATATTAATACACCATATGTAACTTACAAGTAGACTCATTGAACATGAGGTCTATGCCATAATGATAAAATGTGTAATGATATATTTACAAGGTATTTTGGTAATTATGTCAAATGTTAGAGGGTGTTGAGATAATTATGCCTTATTTACTTTTTCTGGAACATAGCTCCGAGCTGTCTTGAATATTCTCTTAATCTCTCGACGCCACACTTGCAGTTTATGCATAATTTCTGTTGCTTCTGGTGTTCACTTTTTCTTGCCATTAAATCCACATTTTTTAGTTTTTTTCCCTTCATATGAATTTGATATATAAACCAATAATATTAAAGTTGTGCATATAATACACGCGTGCGCACGCACACATATTCCATGTTTTGGCTCAAATGATCCACAAAAATAATATGAGCATTAAATATTTGGAAATGAAGCCTCAATCCCAATTCCAAGCACTCCTCTCATACGGACAGGCTGAATTAATATTTTGAGAATAAAGAGAGAAAAATTAATCAATCAATTTTCTGCGAAAAAATTTCAACTAAGAAAGAGTTTAGCTTCACTTATTTAAAACATCTTATAACATCCTAAACAACCTCTTATTATGTATTGATTTCGTGGAGTTCACTGAAATTCCGCCCATAAACTTAAAAAACAACTAAACACAAAGAAGTAAAGAGAAGGTCCATAATCAAGAAGTTATCAGTTCAATTTCAGGGTGTGTGGGCTTTCTTTTACCACATGATGGTACTTTTAATTTTACTGTAGAGTAACTTGCTTGTGCTTGTTAATATATTTAATCTTTCAATGTTTTGAAATACTTATATTAATTTATTAATTAAATATAAACGTCTCTCTTAAAAAAAGAAAAAAAAAAGGAAAAAAGAAACACAAAACTTGAAATAGATAGTTGAACACAACAATTAATATTAGGATACATAAACATCGCAATGAAAGAGAAGTACACAAACATAACAACGTACACAAAAAAATAAACATTTCTTTATATATTTCAGATATCAACATACTCCATTACCAGTCCCG
>JACFYI010003733.1:256901-267641 GCA_014898755.1 Handroanthus guayacan
GACAGTGCTTTTACTGAATGGCTCTCCCCGAGCGACGGCTTGGAGAAGCAAACCAGAGGGATAATGATGAATCTGTTTGAAGTTATAAGGGTGATACATCCACCAAAACTGTTGATTCAGCCTTACATGACTCGAATGTGATTAATATTTACTGTTACCGATTTAAATGAAATGAAATAATCGTATCGTATTGTTTACTAAATCACATTTCTGTCTTTACTGTTCCACTCACCGTTGTACTCCTACTCCTTTTCTTTCGCCACGAGTTTTACTGAATCAGTGGACTCATGATTCCATACAAAAATGTAGGTTTCTAAGTCGGACTTGATTGACTGAAGATATGTTCAGATCGTGGGACTCTTTGAGATCATATACTCGTTAGGCCTGTTTTACATTCGAATGTACGGACCTGTACTAATAGAAATTTGTGATAGGCCTATTTTGTATAGACTGAACAAATTGTAATTTGTATTTGAGATTCTAGCGTGTAAAGAATGATATTTTGGTGTTATAGAATGAAATATTCATGTTTTAGCTTTTAGCTTCCGTATTTTACCGATTTAGTTTTACTGATCGACCATGAGTGACGACCCGGGTCACGAGGCGGAATGCCGAGAGATCCCAGAGCGTTACACTAATTGGCCTATCATATCCATGATTGCAATTGCTCAAAAAGAGTGTCAACTAGAGTTCTCTAGGTTCCAAATATATAGAGCCAAAAAAAGGCATTGGAAGATATTCTAGGTAGTGAGATCGAACAATTTGCCAGCTTTTGGGATTATGCAGAGGAGATTAGGAACACTAATCTTGGTACTACAGTAAAAATCAAGTGTAGTTTTGATGAGGAAGGGGGGCTCAGGTTTAAAAAGTTTTATGTATGATTGGTGGCTCTAAAAAGGGGGTTCTTAAATAGTTGTAGGCCTTTCATAGGCCTGGATGGTTGCCATCTTAAATCCACTAATGATTACATTTTACTGACTGCTACAGGGATTGATGGGAAAAATTCCATGTTTCCTTTTGCATATGCTCTAGTTGAGGAAGAGAAAACATGCACATGGGAATGGTTTCTCGATCTGTTGGTTAGTGATCTTCAAATTGATAATAGTTATGGTGGACAGTAAAGTCTGACAAGCAGAAAGGATTGGCTGAGGCTGTTGAGAGACTACTACCAGATGCACATCATAGGTTCTGTGCGATGCATTTGTATGTTAACTTTCACATTGCAGCACAGGGGATTGAGGTTAAAGGAGTTGTGGTGGAGAGCTGTATCTGCTGCAAGAATAAGTGAATTCAATAGATCAATGGTTGAATTGAAACAAGTAGATGAGAAGGCATTTAAGTGGTTGTCCTAGAGGTCACCTGAACACTGGTCAAGGGCCTACTTCAGCACATATTCAAAGTATGATCTTTTCCTCAATAACTTATGTGAGAGCTTCAATGCGATGATACTGAATGTTAGGGACAAACCAATAATTGCAATGCTAGAAATGATCAGGGCTAAATTGATGAAGAGGATACATCAGCAAAGAGATGCAATAATTCAAAGTAGTGGCACATTGACCCCCAAAATCCAATAGTTGTTAGATGAGAATAAGAAAGAAGCATGCAAGTATATTGCAATGTGGAATGAGGTAAATGAATTTGAAGTTGATGGTGTAAATAGTGAGAAAGTGGTTGTCAAATTTAAAAAAAGAAGTTGTACATGCAGGAAATGAGACCTCATAGGTATCGCATGTAGGCATGCAGTTGCAGGGTTGATGTACATGCATTACATTTTACAAGCTTATGTGGATGATTGATACAGGAAAGAAACCTTTTTGAAGGCATATTGTAATGCTATGTTACCACTGAAAGGGAGAGATGACTGACCAGTGACTCAGTGAACAAAAATAAAGCCACCATTGATTGAAAGACAACCTGGATGACCCAAAAAAGTAAGAAAAGAGCATGCCATTGAGGATAAGGAAGTGAATGGAAAAAACAAGTTGGTTGGAAGGGGGACATCACACAGATGTTAAAACAATGAAGAGCTTGGACGTAACAAGACCAAATGTCTAAGATAACCAAGAATCCTATCAATCAAGGGTGTGGCATTGATGCTCCAATAGAGTCCAAGCCAGACACTCTCAAGAAGTTTAAGGTATAACTTGTCTTCACCTTTCTTTCTTTCAATAACCTGAGTTTATTTTAATAGAAAAATATTTAAGCAATCTTATTTTGTATTTGTAGGTGAGGAGAAGGAAAGAAAAGGCAAATTTAGAGCCTGGTAGCCTAGTCCATTAGGTTCACTAAATTTGTGTAAAGGTGTCTTATTTGTATTTGATACAATCTAACAATGTCTTGTGTTTCTTACTTTAATTTTTATAGTAGGACAATGAAGCTTTGAAGAAGGCAATGCCAGTAGTTAATGCATTGGTTTGAGTAGCCAGCAAGAGAGTGTAAGACTTATCAATCATGTAAGAGTTGTTATGTCTAGGTTATTGTTACTTATAAACTCTTGGTTTAGTTGCAGGATAATGTTGTGTGTCAAGAGAATGATAGTGTAGCTTAGAGCTCTGTGATGATAAAGTCTAAAAAGAGGCTGTCAATGGATAGAGCTGAGACAAGTGTAAAAGCAAAAACAGAAATTAAGTCAACAAAAGGCAAGAAGCCGCAAGTAATGGCAACTCCTATAGAAGGGGTTATGACAAGGTCTAAAACAGCCAAATTGCCGCAGAAAGATCAAGCACAAGGATCAAAGAGCAAGAAAAAAAAAGAGAAAAAGTCGCTAATGAAGAAGAACTAGCCTCTAAGAAGAAGAGCCCTCAAAATGCCAGCCTCAAAAGACTGAAAAATCACCAAAGAAAGTTATTATAGAAGATGAAATGGTGGTGCGAAGTCCACCGGTGGAAGATTTTGTCAAGAAAATGGGATCACCAAAAAAGATCCTTCAAAAGAGACAAGGAAGCAAGAAGATGGAAACACTCAAACAAAATGCTACTTCAAGTTATGGATTGTCCCCGCATTAAAAATCTGTATGGACTTATAAACGTGCATTAGAATGAATGAAAAGTTCATTGTATTATAGTATACATTTGATCCAGTTTTTATGCTTCATATTGTTTTCTTTTGTATAGTGGATCTTTACTTTGCTTTTTTATATGTATTTTTAACACATTCTACAACATCTTGTATCTACTTTTGTCGACAAGAACATCACTTTCACTGAACAAAGCAAAATCCAAACGGGTAAAGAGATACATATATTCACAATTTGCAATGCCCATAGCAAACAAAATACATGTCGATTATAAGACCACTTGGAAAATACGTCAAACCCCCTAATTGCATCTATTTAGCTCTAACTCTATTCCAAGCCAAAACCAGAGCCTCTTCCACAACGTTTTTCACCTTACGTTGTACTTCCACTAGAAAAAAAAAAAACCAAGACAGCAATAAGATGAACCAAATAATCTTTTCTTGTTTCTTTCTTCTGCTGGCCTCATGCTCTTCTTCCTTCAGTCACCACAGCAATCCAGGGATAATTTGGATGGATCTTTCACACATGGGAGGGTCGGTCCACAAAAAGAAATTGCATCCATCTTCCTCCTACAGGTGTACAATTTATATTAAAAAAAAATGAAAAAAATAGGAGAAATTCAACTGAAGTGAATAGTTGCAGAGTGTTAAAGGAGGTGCTGAGTGAACCTTGAGATTCTTGCAAGACAAAAACCTACGTCCGAGGTTTCTATCGATCCAAGATATGCGTCGGACAGTTCTTTTTCCACTGTAGCAGAACTCTTGCTCTATTTTTCTGTGCGCTGAGCTTTGTTTAGACATTTTGAAATGAAATAAGTGAAGAAAATTTGGGGTCTTTTTTCTAGTTTAAAGTAGAATCCAACTAGAGTAATTAAGTATAAATCAGGGTAAAAAACTGTTAATTAAGTCTAGGGTGAATGCATGGTCAACTGGTTTGTCAAAAAACAAATTTAGCCCCATGCACGCTTCCGGTGGATTTTGGCAATCGGAGAGACAGCTGGAGGGAAATGTGCAACAGTAACCACGTTTATGGGGGGAGGGAGGTAAAGTGCTCATTTCAATGTTTTTTGGGGAGTAAAGTGCAATTCAATGATAACTTTCACCTTGTCACTCATGTTATATTTCTTTCATGGTGTTACTATAGTCATATGGACTCAACATGAGTGTTAATAATAAAAACATTCACTCAAGAATCATCATACACAATTTTGGTCTAAGAGCGAGAAGGTGGTTTGTTCCATATAAACACACACAGAAGAAATTAATGAAAGGGAGAGCATAACTACATGGGAAATGTTCAGATCATCTATTTTAAAGTGATATTTTATTTCTTATTTCTTATCTTAAATACATTAACTGTATTAACTCTTTCCTCATTAAAACATAGGATTGTAAATGTCATACATTTGATATATGTGAAATTGAATATAAGATAAAACGCAAAATGAAATAGAGGATTCAAAGTGTTTCTTCTTAAATAAGTATTTAGAGAGTGAAAACGCATTTTGTCTTGATGAAGTTTATTTTGTTAGGGTGATGTGTTTGTTGATGGAGGTCAATTTGCCAACTAGAATGATTTGTTTGAACTTAAAGATACAATGTTCACCTGACTAGCAAAAAGGGGAACATGTGAGGTTTGTGAATATGGCTTTTCGCTATAACCATTCCACATTTAAGTCAGGTTGATTATCAATGTGAGGTTTAATTAAGAGACAGAATTAAGTAGCTAAATTGTAAATATATAAGTAAATGAGAGATGGTATTTAAAATGAGCAATTCAGGAAAGTTGACTTGTCTAAACTGCCCTCATGGATAAAATGTTCCTTTGGCCAGGTTGATGTCATATATGTAGCCTATTTTGTGATTTGGCTCGACTCAACAACACAACTTTTAGTTGCCTTAGCTAAGAGCCTAAGCTCAATGATAACATAGGCTGAAGCAAGTTGGCAGCCTAATGATCAGGACCTGACTCAATTCAAATCAATTTGATAGCTACCGATTATGATTTAACATACATGAGGTTATAGGGCTTGATTTCAAGCTCGCAGAGTCGTTATTTATCCTTACTAGTCGACTATTCACATCTTTCCAACCAGTTATGACAAATGCTCGATTTGATCATGGTCAAACATATGGTAACATATTGACCTCAATCGTAGATGACCAGCCTCAAAGATTGACCAGATGCAACGTCTTAACTTCAAGCGAAATCTTTCGACCTAATAGTGTCGAACATGTTATGGCTTGGTTAAGGTACACTGATTGGAATAGTTGTGAGTCCGTGTATTTGCCATGTGGGCAAAGGTACCATCCACATGCCAATTGATGAGGTTGTACCATGTCAATAGCGTGGTGTTGCCCAAATTCACCTATATCATGTCCCACATAACATAATTGCTATTCCATACAGGATCTTGATCTTCTAGTTCATCAAGATGATGTTTGGTTAGACTTATTTGAAAGATTTTATAAGTTCATTCATAAGATATTTTTGGAACTTATAAGGTTCAGTCTTACATATTTTAAAAAGAAGTTGTTGAAGTATTTAAAAGAAAAATAAGACATTGATTCGAGTTTGAATTTTCTTGAGCTAGAGCTCGAGTTCTTTAATAAAGCAAGTTCAATAACGAATGTATGTTAGTTTTATCACTTAAATATCAATTATATTATTAATATGCATAGGAAGAATAGTTAAAAATATTATTGTTTTTATCTAGCAAAGTGAAAATTATTAATAGCTTTATGTCTATCAATATTAAATTAAACATTATTTAAAATAGAAAAAAATTATTTTATGAATATATGTAATCGTTACATATATATTACGATAACATATAAAAAAGATCCAGAATTATATATTAAATAAACTGATGATATATAGCAATACTAATGCTATGAGATACACTACAAGAAGTTCCGATATTTACCCCAATTGAAAGCTAATGTTAATAGAAAATAATGGTTATATAAAGTCATTTGCTACACCTTCATTGTAACAACGATGCGTAGTTAAAGAGGAGTTGCGAAAAATTCATATGGCTTATAACCGTGGTGGATATTTTCCCCATAATATAGCCAACAGGAAATAATGTTTCACTTTATTAATTTTGAATTATTGGCAACAACTTCTATTGTAGCTGTTAATCTTGGGCTATTTACCAGTACTTTAACAATGATTATTACTTCTTCTTTTCTTTGTTACCAAAATTCAATTATTTTTTAGTGAAAATAACAATCTAAAATGTAACATTATTTAAATAAAATAAAATAACTTAAAATGATTTTAATATTATTTTTAAGTGTGTTCATATGTAAACATTGTGTCATAAATTAACAATCAACGTTTCTCAAAACCATCCGTGCCTTGAAAATAAAAAACATAAAACACAACATTAAAAATTAAGTTCAAACTAAAACATTACATCAAAAGATTCAAAACTCTCTGTCTTTCTCCTTCCATTTATTTATTTATTATTTTATCTCTCTCTCTCTCTCTAACATTAATTCTGAAAGCATTAAATCAAAAATTTATTTTTTGAATATATGTAATTGTCACATATATTACGATAATATATAAAAATGATCCAGAATTATATAATAAACAAAATGATGATATATAGCAATACTAATGCTATAAGATACACTACAAGAAGTTTGAATATTTACCCTAATTAAAAGTTGATGCCAATAGAAAATAATGATGATATAAAGTCATTTGCTACATATTCATTGTGAAAGTGATGCATAGTTAAAGAGGAGTTGTGAAAAATTCACCATGACTATATAGCCGTGGTGGATGTTTATATCATAATATAGGCAACGGTAAATGATGTTTCACCTTGTTAATTTTGAATCATTAACTACAATTTCCAACATAGCTATTAATTTTGGGCTATCTATATGGACTTTAACAATGATTATTAATTTTTTTCCCCAAAAATTCAATTATTTTTTAGTGATAAAAATAATCTAATATATAACAGAATTTAAGTAAAATAAAATACGGAAAATTGGCCAAAAATTCCCAAACTAACTTTAAATTTAGTGTTCAGTCCCCACCCAACAATTTTAAAGACTTAACTCCCCATTTTTTAGTTTTTCTTAGAATCAACTCCCTACCCATTGTATAAAGACAATAATACCCCTGAAAAAATACAAAATGACAAAACTCCTCTCCCGCTGCCCTTAGCAAAACACGTTTCTGAAGGGGAAGGGTTCAGAGTCGCGATTTTTTCGTAGTCTCTGTTCGCTTTTGGCGCCCAGTCGAACAGTCTTCTCTATTATTCCCTTTTCATTCGAACGGTCCTCTCCTTTCTTTCGTTTTTATTTGTACGGTACTTTCCATTCTTCCCTTCTCCTCCTCTCGCAACTGACAAGCAACCCTAATCTGTCTGCAAGTGAGTTGGAACAACTAATAGAAGGTATTTATTTCATCTTTCTTTTTATTTTTTTATTTTATGTTCGAAGTAAGTTATACTTTTTATTTCTTACGAAAGTTGTGTTGTGATTGTGAAATCGATTTGACTCTTGTATATATCTGTTCTCTGTGATTTACTGGTTGAGTTTTGTATTTATTTGAAGAATTAAATGGTTTGGATGTTTGCTTGAAGGCATTTATTTGTGGTTCAATTATATGAAAGTATGTACTTGGTTGATTTTATAGTTGAAATGTGTGAAATATCCTTGAATGCATGCTTGTTATGCTACGGCTGTTTATGTGTATGTAGGGATGATACTTGAAAAATATGTATTTGTACTTTATTTATTTGTGTTGATACTTGAAATGCTTGAATTTGTACTAAAACATGAAAAGACAGATTGGTTTTGATTAGAGCAAATTTAGCATAAAAAATTAACAAATTTGGTATTTATCAAGGTAATTTGCAGTAGGTTTTGACTTTTTGAGGTTGAATTATTTGTATGTATGTACTTCGTTGAATTTATACTTGAAATTTATGGAATATAGTTGAATGTATGTTTGTTATGCTACGGTTGTTTATGTATATGTTGGGATGATACTTGAAAAATATGTATTTGTACTTCATTTGTTTGTGTTGATACTTGAAAGACTTTAATTTGTACTAAAACATGAGAAAAATTGATTTTTTTGATTGGGATGAAGCATGGTTCGTACATTGTAGAGCAAATTTAGTATAGAAATTACAAAATTTAGTATTTATCTAGCTAATTTGCAGTAGGTTTGGACTTTTACTTGAAGACATGAATTTGTGGTTGAATTATATGAATGTATATACTTGATTGGTTTTATAGTTGATGTGTTGATACTTGAAAGGCTTGGATTTGTACTTAAACGTGAGAAAGATTGATTTTGATTAGGAAGAAGCATGGTCAGTACATTTTAGAGCAAATTTAGTATAGAAATTACAAAATTTGGTATTTATCTAGCTAATTTACAGTAGGTTTGGGCTTTTGCTTGAAGGAATCAATTTTTCGTTGAATCATATGAATGTATATGCTTGGTTGGTTTCATAGTTGAAGTTTGTGAAGTATCCTTGAATTGAATTTATGTTATTCTACGATTGTTTATGTATATGTTGGGATGATACTTGAAAAATATGTATTTGTGCTTCATGTGTTTGTGTTGATACTTAAAAGGCTTGGATTTGTACTAAAATATGAGAAATATAGGTTTTGAATAGGGAGAAGCATTTTTAGTACATTGTAGAGCAAATTTAGTATAGAAATTGCAAAATTTGGTATTTATCTAACTAATTTGCAGTATGTTTGGACTTTTGCTTGAAGACATGAATTTGTGGTTGAATTATGTGAATGTATATACTTGGTTGGTTTTATAATTGATGTGTTGATACTTGAAAAGCTTGGATTTTGAGAAAGATTGATTTTGATTAGGAAGAAGCATGGTTAGTACATTGTAGAGCAAATTTAGTATAGAAATTACAAAATTTGGTATTTATCTAGGTAATTTGCAGTATGTTTGGACTTTTGCTTGAAGACATGAATTTGTGGTTGAATCATATGAATGTAGATACTTGGTTGATTTTATAGTTGATCTGTTGATACTTGAAATGTTTGAATTTGTAGTAAAACGTGAGAAAGATTGGTTTTGATTAGGACGAAGCATGGTTAGTACATTGTAGAGCAAATTTAGTATATAAATTACAAAATTTAGTATTTATGTAGGTATTTTGTAGTATGTTTGGAACTTTGCTTGAAGATATGAATTTGTGGTTGAATTATATGAATGTACATACTTGGTTGGTTTCATAGTTGAAGTTTGTGAAATATCCTTGAATGTAGGTTTGTTATACTACGGTTGTTTATGTATATATTGGGATGATACTTGAAAAATATGTATTTGTGCTTCATGTGTTTGTGTTGATACTTGAAAGGCTTGAATTTGTACTGAAATGATGAAAAAGATTGGTTTTGATCAGGGAGAAGCATGGTTAATACATTGTGGAGCAAATTTAGTATAGATATTGCAAAATTTGGTATTTACCTAGCTAATTTGCAGTATGTTTTTACTTTTGCTTGAAGACATGAATTTGTGATTGAATTACATGACTGTACATACTTGGTTGGTTTTATAGTTGATGTGTTAATACTTGAAAGGCTTGAATTTGTACTAAAACGTGAGAAAGATTGATTTTGATTTGGAAGAAGCATGGTTAGTACATTGTAGAGAAAATTTAGTATAGAAATTAAAAAATTTGGTATTTATCTAGGTGTTTTGCTGTATGTTGGGAATTTCGCTTGAATGCATGAATTTGTAGTTGAATTATCTGAATGTAGATTTTTGGTTGGTTTTATAGTTGATGTCTTGATACTTGAAAGACTTGAATTTGTACTTAAACGTGAGAAATATTTGTTTTGATTAGAAAGAAGCATGGTTAGTATATTGTAGAGCAAATTTAATATAGCAATTATAAAATTTGGTATTTATCTAGGTATTTTGCTGCATGTTTGCACTTTTGCTTGAAAGCATGAATTTGTGATTGAATTTTATGAATATATATACTTGGTTAGTTTTATAGTTGATGTGTTGATAATTGAAAGATTTGGATTTGTACTAAAACGTGAGAAAGATTCGTTTTGATTAGGAAGAAGTATGGTTAGTACATTGTAGAGAAAATTTAGTATAGAAATTATAAAATTTGGTATTTATCTAGGTATTTTGCAGTATGTTTGCACTTTTGCTTGAAAGCATGAATTTGTGGTTGAATTATATGAATGTACATACTTGGTTGGTTTTATAGTTGAAGTTTGTGAAATGTCCTTGAATGTTTGTTTGTCATGCTACAGTTATTTATATATATGTTGTGGTGATACTTGAAAAATATGTATTTGTGCTTCATTTGTTTGTGTTGATACTTGAAAGGCTTGGATTCGTACTAAAACGTGAGAAAGTTTGATCTTGATTGGGAAGAAGCATGGTTAGTACATTGTAAATCAAATTTAGTATACAAATGGCAAAATTTGATATTTATCTATGTACTTTGCAGTAGGTTTTTAAATTTTTCTTTGATTGCAGAAATGGTAGACATAAGGAGATCAATGAAATCCTCCATAGAAGAATTCAGCATGATTGAAACTGAAAAACCCAGCAACATTGACAAAAAGATTTCTAAAAAAGGTAAGGAAAAATCGAAAAGAAAATCAAGAGAGTATGAGCTTTATTCACAGTGCTCTCCTACATTTTTTCACAAAACCATGGAGACTTTAAAAGTGAAGATGGGGCTG